>OMLC01036732.1:11262-31170 GCA_900302585.1 Regalecus glesne
TGGATGTAGCATAAGGGATTAAGGCCTGATGCCCCATGGTGGTTCAAACCTGTGACCTCAGACTCGTCAGTTCATGAACTGCATGCTCTACCACTGAGCTATAGCAGCCCCCCCAAAATATTTTCTGCATCAAAATGAAATGAAGATATACATGACTATACTGTCAGTTTCCCAGCTTTTTTAAATGTAGCTGTATTTTTTTTGAAAATGTAAAAAAATAAAATATATTTTTATTTATTGAGGGCTTACATAATCATCCTTTTGGATGGACTGGAATGAAGATTAAGGAGAAGATTTAGCAAATTGACATGATTCTCAATACTGAAAACAATCATTTTTTCAGATGTGTGATTGTACACATTGCCTGATGTTTGATTTGAGAAAAGTTGAACCCATTGTTTAAGGTTATAGACAATGCAATGTATATAAACAAGTGTTTAGCTGGACTGAGAGTTTATTGACTGTTCAGGTCGACGGGTTCAGAGTAAATCCCATCCCTATTTAATTATGTTTACCCTGCAGATAAAATTGGAATAAATCCCTTGGTCCGTTTGTGTGCAAGATGTCCCTGCTTAAGTGCTATGCTTTGTGCTTCCTCTGGGGAAACACAACAGTTGAACTTGTAATATGAATCAGACAACTGGAGACACAAATGCTCCCATACAGATTTAAATTTTTGTTCCATAGATTGTAAGGAGTAGTGTTGCTGCCATCATGATTAATAACTAAACCCATGAGCAAAATGCAGGCAGAGCCCTAACATGATGCAAAACTAAATGAGCTTTGCTGATTAAAATGTTGATTCACTATTTGGTAACCAAGAATCTGGTTAACTGGAAACCGGCTGGCAAACCAAGCTTCTTGTCTGTGACTCCTAGTTTTGCATAGTTGTAAATGGATCTGGTCCATTTCCAACAGGGAAATATATTAAGTGTTAAACTCTCCACAAACAACAGAGCTAGGTCATACATCATATATTTGCCGAAGCCCGTCACAGGGAGATTGGAAAAAGTGTTCCTCTGATGAGACTTAAGTGCATTTATTTCTTCTTCTTCAGTGGATTATTTATGTCCTGTTCTACTTTCTGACATAGCTCAGGTGGTGGTGACATAGCTCAGGAGGAAGGGTGATTGTCACGTAATTGTATGATTGGTGGTTTGATCCTTGGCCCCTACAGAAAAACTGTCAAATTATCCTAGAGCAAGACGCTGAACCCTTACCTGCTTTTCATTTGATGCGGCTGCTTTATAGTTTTGCATCTATATTAGATGAGAGACGTCCATTTTACGTGTCAAGATTATTCCCCCACGGTTGCATCTATATTATATCTACCCATCCATCCATTGTCAACCACTTATGTGGGGCTGGGTCGTGGATATCTATCATATAAGGATATTAAAAGGCAGAGAAGTTTGGGTGAGAACAGAGACTCAATACACTGCTGTGAGCCCTGATCCGTTGTCATTTACCTCCACTGGCAGAGACACTAGGAACTTCATTAGCCTGTTTTTTTGCTGTTATTGTTTTCACTAATTTGGGGGTTCTTGCTGCCTGCAACTAAAAAACATCTTGATCCAAGTTGAAGAGTAGCCCAATTTAGAAGAATTGTCTAATTTAGATTTTTTTCTGATTTACATAATTTTGGTGTGGGGGAAAAAGCCACTGCATAACAATGGATAGAGCACCAATGTATGACTCAGCCTCTCGTGTATGATCAACACAAGCATGCATCAGAACTGAGGCAGTATCAGATTAGTAAGGATATCTTCTTGTGACCCAACAACCTAATACAAAAACCCCTGTTGTGTGCTTTATTTTTATTTAAAAAATCTCCCCCCTTTTTTTCTGTCCCTTTGGGTTTGCTTTGCTATTGTCCTGTTGAAATGGGGAATGTTGTCCCCCTGGGAAGCACAACAGTAGTCCTTTTAATGGGAATTACACAACTAGAGACAGAGACTCTCCCACATGGACAATAATTTCTGTTTCATAGACCGTAAATGCGCAGTGCTTTTGCTTTCACAATTAATAATTTCTCCCATGGGTTTAACACAAGCAGAAAGACGTAACCATGCACAAAGACTACAGATATAGAGAGGACATGTTAATCAAAAGAAACAAATAATGCTGATAAAATGTGTTGATTTACATAACCTACAAGAAAAATACAAAGCAAATGATGTTAAAGCTGCTGATGCTCTTGCTGGCACTCTGACTATTTCTATGTTGTTACAGGTGCTCAGCTGCTAACTAGATGGCATTTTCAAATTTGATTTTCACGGGGACGTGCTGGTGCCAAGGAACTGAGTTTAAACAAGGACTCATACCTTTTAGTTTTAAATGTAAATTAATAATGTGGGAGATACTTGGCTCCAATCTGCAACCATTGCTTGATTGCATCTGTAAAGATTCAATTTTTTAAAGATGTTGTGATTATTTTGTAGGGAAGGAAAAATACCTTATGATGCCAACCTTATCCAAGCAGCGTATCACAAAAACTATGCTGGAGTTGAGAATATGACATCAAGTTAATGGGGAAATGATTCAAAAAGAAGGTTTTTATAGCAATACAACAGCTTGGACAGTGGGCTCCTACCATGTGCCAGGAAAACAGCCAGGCAAACTAGCATGAATTTAATACCTAAATCATTTTCATTATCTGGGGGGGGGGCTCAGTGGTAGACGCATTCTTCAAGAAGTGACGGGCCAGAGGCAGCCACTTTGAAGCCACTGAGGGACATCAGGAAAGGCATCTGACCTTGATCCTCAAGGCTTCAACCAATTCCCTGGCCACCCCCAACAATGTGAGGGCTAATGGTGAGAAAGTGCACCTCTCTCACTTTATGAACACTTTCCATTGATGGATATCGGTTAATCCTAGAATAAAACCCGTTTTTAAATTTCAATTTGGATCTTAAATGTGACAGTGGTTATGATCAAATGAAGTCAGCAATGTTCACACCAATTCTCAAGCGTTAGTCTGTGTGAGAATATAAAGGTATTGCAATGCTCAAAGATTGTCTCATAACAAACTAATTCAGCTTTTCTAGTTTTAAAACACTGATTGGGATGATTGGACTCTCATATATATAAAACGCACCATTTCTCAGAACCAATACCCTCCGAGCATTTTACACTAAACAAAATTACAGCGTATATATTTGGTGGAGGTGGGAGGGTGTGGTAGAGTGCATATTTCGGGAACTGACAAGCTAGAGAGAATTGCTTTGAGCCCACCGCAAGTTGTCAGGGAGAGCATCCGGCCTTAATGTGAATTATCTTAACATTGCAGACATTTGGCCGTATTTGCGGGCTTGACATGACAACCTAATTATCTCTTTCTCCAAAATTCATTGTAGTGCACGGCTGGCAAACCCTATTTTGCGGGCATAAAGCTGTCATCTTTGGCCACATCAACCTTGGGCGTCAACTCATTTCTAATTGCAGCCGTATTGTAAATCATTCAAAGCTGAATTGATGGATCCTCCGCTCTATTTTGACATGTGTAATTGTATAACTTGTGATTATGGAGGAGATGACAAGGTGTGCTTGAACCACTTAAACACCGTGACGACAGGAAGATGCATCACATTGCATCGTGTCCTAATCCTCATTAAAACGGTCTGTAGTCATTTGTCTATGGCTTTGACTTTGGTTGTGCTTGTAGATGCTGTGCTCAGACAGGAGGGCAGTGTTTGTGTCAGCCATCCAGCAGCCCACCACCACTCAAGGACAGTACTGCCATGTATCTATCTCCCTCTGTCACTCTCTCTCTCTGGCAAATAAGTCAACAGGATTATATTGAATTAATCAGCGACACTATGATCATTAGGAGCTCACAATCCCCGAGCACCTATTCATTTTTATGATAAAAGATTTGGTTTGCTCTTTCACATTGTCATGTTACAGAGATAAACTGCTCTGGTATGGAGGTGCCTATCATGAGGGCCATTGTGCTGCATTTCCTTTCTTTGATTGCTTTAATTATTTGTCCATTGCCACCTTGTTCATGCTTTGAACTTGTACAGTTTAGAGGGTTGATTAGTTGAAATAAACGCAAAAAAATAATTTGACCTCCAGTATAATGACAACACAAGAAGCACCGTATGACCTGAGATCATACCACCTCATCCAATTTGTAGAAAAAAAAACAACAACCAGCTTTGCTTTTGGTGGAATTTGATGAAGAATCTTCCCGAATGTGCACAAAAATCGTCTGTGTGCAGAAAACCAGATCTGCAATAAGAGCCAGTTCAACCTTTTTCAAAGGACTTTTTTGATGAGAAGCCGCTGGCTGAAGTTTCCATCAAGTTCCCTTACTTCTTGTGCCAGATGTATTTTAAACTGCTGTGATGTTCCGTCTGTGTTGACAAAGGGTCATCTTGTTATGATGAAAACTGCTCAGTGGTTGAGGTCTCCTGCTTCGGTTTCGCCCTGGAGTCTGTAACTCTTTTAAAGACACAAAACCGCTCCTGCGCCTCACAGGGACTTTTTAATGGCTGCAAACCACACATCCATCTCCTCCTACATGTCACCTTCAAATGGGCTAAGAGACAGCAAGGGATGGAGGGAGGCATGAGGAGAGGAAAGATGTGTGTGTGTGTGTGTGTGTGAGAGAGAGAGAGAGAGGGAGAGGGAGCGCGTGAGAGGGAAAGATGGAGAGAACAAGGGCAGCCGGATTAGATTTTTCATTCCTCAGCCATTCACCCCTGGCAGTCACTACAGAACATTTCATCTTCCTTTTCATTCATCTTGGATACAGTGTGCACAAGCAGCAGGAAAACATAAATAATGCACTTTCTACCACCGCCATTGAAAGACCCCTCAATGCTCGAGCAGTACATGGGAGAAATAGTTTTGCAAGATGAAGACCCACCGATCGAGTTTGGTTTGACTTGTGTATCTTGCCATGATAGAAAATAGACAACGTGCAGATAAAATAATTTGCCTGATGAAAACATACAGAGCTATGTATGTACCCTTTTTTGGATGTGGTAGATGACTAACTCCCTGTACACTAGTGTGCACCAATCAACTGCTACACTGCGGTGCAGTTTTTATACAAGCCAAATGGACACAATCAAAGCAAAAATCCACAATGTCTTTGATTTGCAGTACTCTTACTTGTAAGCTGTCCCACCCCTGTAAGAATGGGATCATCATACCAAAGCCAACACAAGCAGTGTAATGTAAAACTACATCAACTGTATGAGGAACACCAATCTACCATACTATTGATTGTAGAATTGGTAGATTAGCTGTCCAACAGAGACATCTTGACATTGTCATCATGTTTAAATCCCTTTTCTTTTTTACTGACTTTTTGCCACTACACCAGTGTTCTACCTTGTCAGAACATTTGATAGCAGTATACACAGAATGTCTCCAAACTCAGTGAAGATGCTATTTAGTCTTATTCAACCTGACTCCATGGTCCAGATGGACCTTGTGTGAATGATTGGTGAACACTACATCAACTTATTTTGGAAACTTAGCTTTAATGTGCGCCTGTCAGCGGGCATTCGGTTGCATGTGTGTGGCCTCAGCTAATATAACAATCCAAAGGACCTTTCAGTATAACATTTTTTTATAGTTGTGACCATATGATCTAGAACTTCTACTGGCTACGGTGACTAAAAACCTTCAGAAAACTTTTATTCTTGTTCCTTCTCTTCATTTGCTCTCTATAGCTTCCTTGACCAGTGCTGCTCTGTTACTTCAAGCATATGCATCATTGATTTTATCTCAGGCAGCAACAGTACCCATTGTATATTTGAGAATGAGTGTTGAAAGTGAATGAGACTTTAATTGTGTTTCGCTCGTCAGCAAATCATCCACTGCTGATCCCAGCACAGGAGAACTGGAGAAACACTGGATGAAACAAAAATAATTTACTTTATTCAACCCCCCCACCACATTTCTTTAACTGACATCATAAGGGGGATGTGGAAGTGCCATAGACTCCAATGTTGAATATTGAAATTCCGCTGTAAGAATATATTGCAAGATAACATATTCTTTCATTAGTCCCTCGGGAAAATTATGGTATCACAACAGCAAAGTGGAAAGCACAGTTACATTAAATTTTGAGAGACATCAAATCTAGAACATAATATGTAACAAACAATTTAACAAGGGGAGAAATATGAACACTATATACAATATGAACAGAAAAAGTACACTCATTTTTGATTAATTGTTATGTTCATGTATTGGGTTTGTTCTACTGGGGGAGCAGTGCTGATGATATAGTCTGACAGCTGCAGGAAGGAAAGCCCTGCAGAAACGCTCCTTCAAACACCTGGGTGGAGTAACCTATCACTGAAGGAGTTCTCTAGTCTAGCATGTAGTCCTGCATGTGGTGAGAACCATTGTCCATCATGGATGATAGCTTAGCCATCATCGTCATCCATGCTGCATCATTATCCTAGTTGCAGCTAGAGATCATCTCAGTAGCTATAATAAACATTTCCTATGACCTAACTGAGTTTTCTTACAGTTGTTTTAGAATGAATGGAAGTATTCACCTATGTTCATTTTATATCATGGACACTGCAATGGTGACGCACATTAAGTCTTTTAATAAGGGTGCCTTCTCCCTGTATCCAAACAAAGGGGTGGTTTGTTGCCAAGTCCGAGCACCATAGAAGGGGAGATACACCCGAGATCTGCAGTCTGCTGAGGGTACTCTTCTAGCTGCTTTCGTGCCACGTGGTGAGCAATCTGATAGCTGAGTGACATACTGGACATCTGATTGATGGTGATGCAGCAATGGCTGATATAGTGCATAGTGGTTTGCAATGTGGTTATTGAAGATCAGCTGTCTTGCTGGTGCTGATTCAGTAGTGGTGGTGCATGATAGTGTGTTTTATGTGGCTGTGTTTACTGTATACACCCATATGAGGAATTTGTGTGTGTGTGGGAGGGTGCAGTTTATAACTGAAGGCCCTGACAGAAAACTCGTAGTACATTACTTAGCATTTCTTGAGAAAACAGCCAAGTCTGAACTGTTTGACAATATGGGTGGAATCTGCAAATGATGACTTTTGCAGAGAATCAATCATCCCGTCAGTCACTCCAGTCTGTTAACACTATGGGTAGAGAACAGTGTTTGAGAACTGCTCGGAGGACAATAATAGAGCAAGACAGGTGCGAGTAACAAAAGGGCCCTCCTAAAGATGGTAGCTTTGGTAGGGATGGAAAGAAACGAATAGTGCTGTATTTTAATCTGCTGCAGTGTCATCAAGCCCGTTTATTTTTGACCCTCTGGCTAGTGTTTTTGCCGTACCCCTTTTGATAGTGTGTAGATTTCATCTGACTGAAGTTCTGTAGCTACTGTCTGGTTTCCCGTCAACCTTGCTTCCAATGCTCTGTGTTTGAAGTTGTCCTGCAACATGCCTAATCAGAGATAACTGCTTGTTATGGCAAAGTTTAGTGCCACAGGTGCATGATTAATTTATATCAAAAGCATGCATCACATGTTTCTTCTTAAGGAGGCAAGTCTACATACACTGTAAGTGTTTATTTTGGTCACAGTCTAGAGTTTTTAGTTCAATAGCACCTCTAAAACATTAGATCACAGACCCTTAAACAGTTGCAGAGATTGATGGTTCCTTTTATAGTGCTGCATCCTCATTCCCGATACTGTCTTTGAGCATGGTTTTCTCCTCTCAGGCAGTTCGCTAAGTGCTAGATATTGTTCTGCGGTGGCGAGTGTCTGCATACACTCTAGCAGATGGCTCTCCACTATTGGTTGATGGGATGTGACTGTTAAGAACTGCAGTAGGGCTTTTCATTTGTCTTCATCAGGGACTGGGCTCGGGTAATGAAAATGGAAAGAGCAGCAGCTGAAATAATTAGGCAAATGAACAGGAATGTTGCTTAATTAAGTAATTCAAGTTATGGTGACCTGTCCAGGGTGTTTTCCCACCTTTTTCCCTACGAGTGCTTGGATAAGCTCCATCATGACTCCATGACCCGATTGCGGATACGCAGTTAACGATGGATGGATGGATAGCATTCATACATGTACTATTGCCAGTGACGGTTCGATATGTATTATTGAATGTGATAAGCTCTATTCAACATTTGGAAGAAAAAGGTAACACCAGAGGAATGTTTGATTTTGCCCAATGGAAAAAGACAAGGTAACTGACCTTGAGTATTTTTGATTACTTCATTCATTATTTCATATATATTTCAAAAATAGCTATGTCATAGAATTTTTAGTATAGGGACTGATCACTATATATAGTGTCGTGATGCTTATATATGATTAAAATCATATAATTTCTCATCCAATAAAATCTCATCCATACACAACCTAACTTCAGCAGACATCCTGAACTTCGACTGTTCAGAGACTAAAAATACATTGAAAGATGCGCGTTTGATCCACCACACTGCCCCTACAAGAACTCAAGCTTGCGTGAACCTGCTCTCTTACCCACCCAGCCTCCCCTTGAGAGAAAAAGGAATAAAAAATGCCTTTCATTGTGTTGGTTTCCATCTGATCTGTAGGGTGAACTCTTACTGTTCAGGTTCAAGTGATTTCACAGGCCCGACCCCATTTAAACTGTGCTTGGTTCTAAGACAAACGCAAGTAATGAGCTACGTCTAGCGGAGAGCAGAGTTGCCGTTTCCGCCCACTCCCTTTGTGAGAGCTTTCCCAGCTTTTCATCATGTTTGAATGACTTCAGCTGATGTGGTACCTGCCAGATAATTCATCTTTAAGACATCCATCAGTCCATCGAAGAGTGCTGAGGAAATGATCACAGACTGGTAGTGACATCTCCCCGTATTTCTTTTTTTTTTCTCCCCATCCACTGCTGTCTCTCTGTCTCTCTCTCTCTGTGTCTCTGTCTATTTCCTTTCCCCTCCAGATTATTTTTCTGGTCCTGTATTGCATTGGGTAAAATCAGTGATGCATTGTTTGGCTTGCTAGCTCAGTGATTGATTCCTCCCTCTAAGTTTTTAATTTGTCCATTAGGCATGCTTAGCATTTCTGTTTCTTGATCCATGTGCTTGTTAGATTCAGACTCACCGACATTTTTTGGGGCTATTTTCCCTTTCGGTGTTGAAATTTTCTTTTGTTTTTTTATACAAAGTTAGAAGAAAAATGTCTCTTTCATTGAAGACAGAGGGCATGGAGTGGGGTGGGTGGGTGATCACCTTATTGAATCAAAATACACCTAATCAATTTCAGATGAGAGGTCGGTGGCTCTGCTTTTGTGGTTGTCTCTAGGTGGTTCCTCGGGGCTCTTGCTTTAATAGACAGGTCTGGCCCTTAAGCTAGGGCTCCTGAAGTGGTAATGACTCTGGGGAGGACTCTCCTATGAACAAGGCATCCTCAGAAGGCTAAAGAAAAAAATGAGGATAGCCCAAAGTCTGTATACAAGACGTGTGCGCGCGTGTGTGTGCGTGCGCGCGCGTGTGTGTGTGTGTGTGTGGCTGAGCCATAAGATTGAGGACATTTTGGCCAGTGTCCACGGCTTCAAGATTCTACTTTAGGGTTGGTTTTAGGTTAGAATTGGGATGATCATAAGAAAGAAAGGACTCCCTTATCAGTCCTGCAAGAGGGAATTTGGATTCTCTGCATTTTAACCCATCCTATTGTATAGGAGCAGTAAGCTGCCAACATATGGCACTCGGAGCATTTGGGGGTTCAGTGTCTTGCTCAAGAACACCTCGGCACGCTTTCTGCAGGACCGGGGATCAAACCTGTAACCTTCTGCTTATCAGACAATTGCTCTACCCACTGAGCTTAGCTGCCCCTAATAACCTCCTTCATATGTCAGTGCATATTAATGAAGATTTAGAACATGAATGCACCAGATTTGGCCTTTGGGCTAATTTTAATCTGTTCCAAACAGTTGGAAGTTCAGTGTCTTGCTCAAGGACACTTCAACACATTTTCTGGAGGAACCAGGGATTGAACCACCAATCCCACTACTCGACCACCTTACCTCCTGAGCCATGTTGCTCATTAAGGCATTTAAAGTTGCATTTCTGGTACTGATAGTTAAGAGGAGGGAGTTAATTTAGTCAATGAGGGACTAACTGCTCATATTTCTAAAAGCTCCTGTGTATGTGTGTGTGTCTGTGTGCATGAGTCTCCAGGGAATTAATCTCCTGTCAACTGTCTTTCCCATTGTTCTACTGACCAAAACATGCAGTGTAGTAGCCCCCCCCCATACACTTAAGGAAAGTCAAATGCAGACACACACACAGGGGATATTTATTGTGCCAGGCTTTGGAAAAACTGCTGACCCAGGCGTGGGAGACAGACAAGAGGTTGTGTGCCACCGCCTACCAGTGTGCATCCTGTTATGTCTGACATACAGGGACTGTGTATTTCTCCATGTTTCCTCTGTGAAACATTTAAGTTGACCTGTTGGCAACTTCTCATGTATTCCAACTACTTCCTGCAGCCCTGAAGTTTTATTTTTCCTTGTCTTGTCACATCCATTCTCATTGATTTTCACAAAGCAAGTATGTATGCGTGTTTGCTTGCTTGCAATGCTCTTAAAATCCTTTATAAAACACAGACGTTACTGCATATTGCTATACCCTTTGCATTTATACCCCGCGGTTATTTATGTCGTGAATCTTGTTCTGTGTGTGTGTGAGAGAGAGATGGGGACCAAGTCTGCATGGATGAAATAACTCTCACTTTCCATAATATTTTGAAATGATTGAAAGTTTTTTGTGCATAAGAATGATGAATATGATACCCGAGATCTGCGTTCCTCACACTTTGGCAAGAGATGGTATGCCTCATGCAGACAATCATTCGGAGTGGGATGGTCATGACACTCTAGCAGGAACAATGAGGTGGTGAACAGGTTCTGTTCTTGCTTGACAAATAGATTACATGGTCAGCTGGGATTGGCTTAGATCTGTATTTTTACCCATGTGAGAGTTGCACAGGGCCTTTGTGTAAGACTTTGGGCCAGGATTGGAGCTTTTAATAAAGTGGATAATGGCCCTCACACGCCAAGTCCTAATTTTTGGTCCAAAAATTTCCCATCATAAAAGTTAAATGCAACCTAATTATATCTATTAAGTTTACACACCAACTCGAAAAATATCTTCCGTCATGAATGGTTAAATTAAATAAATATCCATTTTTTTCCTCACATCCAGAATTTTTGGACCATGATGGAAGATAAAAGAAAATAAATAAAATGGACTTTGTGTGGAAAGGTCTTTTAGTTGCAGTAGTGGCACAATCTTGCCCACGCTCGGACTATCTTGTGTAACTTGCAAAAGGATAACAGAGGTTGTAAATTTTACAATCCATCGATGATATATAGGTTTTATGTAGTGCTGGCTGCTGGCTCTAGACTTGTGTATTGAGTGCTAGTGCACTTGGATCTTGTTCCAGGCTGTTCACCAGAAAGGATGTGCAGAGGCTACGCCCGATTCTGATATATGTTAAAGAATGAAAGGTGCATTTCCCTGTGGGGGATGTGAATGACATGTGATGGTAGTCAGTCAGATTCATGTGTCAATGAAGCATGTGTCATGAAGTCCTTTTCATAACCCAATTGTTAGGCCAGCCGGTAAAGAAAACATCGTCATAATGATGCTCGAAGGTAATGTTACATGTCGATGGAAATCACAATATATGCTTCAGAAGTGGAAAGTGAGAATAATGAATGGTCTTGGGAGGGGTTGCTTTGAATTTCTGATATGTTCACAAATGTTGTGCTTACTTCTTTCAAATCTCTAAATTCAACATACTTCCATGTCATAGCCTGAAATCCATTTTCATATCTCCATTCCATGATGTCCATCCATGTTTTTCTGCGTTATGGACAAACACCTACCGACTCATTCACCACACACTTTATCTCTATCTTCTCTTTGTGTTGGGTGTTTGACAGCTGACAGGCGGACCATATTTCACCCGAGCAGGATGTCTCTGCCACAAAAAGTGCTGTCACTCCTACCTGATGTATGGGGGAATACAGGTATCTGACAAGCCATTACTTATGCTCAGCCACAAAGCACCAAGTTCATCAGCAGCATACAATACATTTCGATGGACCTGGCTTATAGGGAGGCTGGTTGGAGTTAAGGTGGAGTTAAGGTACCCTACTCTCCTTGCCTCTTTTGCAGGAGTAAAAGCTCTCAGGTGTAGTTAGTAATAATGTAAGGATAGCTTGAATGATAGGTAAGTGGTGAAATGGACTGTCATCAAGGTCAGAGAACCCCCACCCTTCACCTCCTTGACCCCTAGTTGCATATTGAGTCTTGGGTGAGGGTGCGGGAGAGCCCCTGCTGGACTCACAAACCGACACGAGAGTGACAGTTCTTAAAAAAGTCTCGAATTTCTCCTCCCCACAGACGCCGCAGTGTAGTCCACAGGATATTTGTTGTAAAAGTAGCGAGTCCATATTTCCTGCCTGGGTACTGTATATCAGGCCGGATAGTGCGTTTTTCCAGCCGTTCTTACAAGCTGTAAAAGTCGTCATTTCCTCGGCACAGCTCATCTTGCCTTATCCCCAAGTGCACACTCCCATGAACATTAGTACTAAATCAAGCAACCAGGCATGCTGAGCGGAGCCTGAGGGAGGGCCACGACCAGTGCGCACAGTGCTCTGAGTGCTTTCCAAGGCCTTTCCCCTTTTCAGACGCTGTCCTGTAACCACCTCCTCCCGCTTCTGTAACCATGCTGCTCTGTTTGTGCGTGGGATAAGGACCAAGTCAATATAGCAGCATTGAAAATAAGGACGGTAGAACATATTTATTTATTTATTTTCTTTTATGGTGCTTCCTCCAGCAGTTTGAGTGGATTTCTTTTTAGTGTTTCCTACCAAGTAGAAGGAGGAGGCAGTTTATCTGTGTTTTGTGGATGCTGCACGGAAAACCTCAAGACGTTTGTTCAGTAAGAAATGCATTCACCTCCACTGCTAGGTGAACTCGAGGGTCTAACAACTTGCCATCATGGTTCAACAAAATTACAATGAATTGCTGCAATACCCCTGTGTGGGAGTGACCAAAGGGGGCATTCATCATGTCTTCAGTAGAGCTCAAAACAAATATTTACCACAGGTGCAACTGGAATCACAGAGTGTATATTCAGTCTGCACCGGATGAAAGCGATGGAAAACTACTGTATCATGACACAGGAGCAGTGACTTGGCAGACTATTAAATCAGTGCATACTTTATGATGGTTATAATGTCTTTTATTTGAAGACATAAAGCAAAACGGCATTGGAACGAAATGGAATATGTGGCCATTAGATTGAGATTGCATTACTTAATCTTGGACATGTTTCTGTTTTTAAGCTCTTGTTTTCTCTGTCTGCTTGACTCTAATTCTAGATCTTCTCCCAGATTGTGTCTAAAGTCTCCTTTCTATCTATCTATCTATCCGTCCAAATATGTGACTGAGCTGATTTAATCTATCAGAATAATTGATTAGGCAGATTGATGCTGAAGAGAATGGAAACTGTGCCATGTGGTAAAGAACCAGTCAATGGACATAATGGTATTTCTGTATTTGTAAAATGTCTTTTGCTAAGCTGATTGGAAATGAACTTTCTTTTTCTTGCCTGATACTGAAGCACTGCACTTGACATCTGAAAATATTAACTCCCAGTCTTAACACAGACACTTATGTCTCAAGATTTTCTCAGTGCCTCCTTAACATTTCTTTTTATAAAGAAATGTTAAGGAGGCACTCTCAATCACCCAGCCTCCTCACCACTCACTCAAATGCCGTGGTGGCGTTTAAGTGAGTGGTGAAGACTTTGACTCTGATTCAAAGAAGGCAAAGTAATGTGGACTGGATTGAGCATTTTATCGCGGCACATGTTTCCTTTCAGCTTAGAAAGACATACGACGTGTCTGTGTGTTTATCAATATCCTGCAGGCTACATCTTGTGCTCCGTGTGCTAATTACATTCTGTTGGAATTTGATGATGAAGGGGGAAAAGGATATAGCCCAAAAGCCTCCCCAGAGACAGGAACACAACGGCTGGTAGAGATAATGCAATTAGACAGACTGTTAACTAATGTTACAATTTGCCTACCTTTGCACTGCTAGAATGGTTTATTCATGTTGACATATATTTTGCTTGTGTGCATGTGTGCGTGCGTGCGTGTGTGCGCAAGGGATGGTGGCAGTGCTGGGGGGGCTTAGAGTATCTCACAGGAGCAGTAATGATGTACTGATTTTTATCTGACCTGATGGAGTGCAATTCTTTTTGCAAATGCATACAGGCCTAATTAAGATGTAAAGGTGGACTAAAGGTTGTGTGTATCCATCTCCATTGCCTTAGAATATCTTGCGCTGGGCTAAATGCTCTATAGTGTGTTACTGTGGTTCAGTTTAAAAAAGTAGAATCCTCTTGTAAATGATGCATCTCGGCATGATGGGGTGGAATGGCTTTGGAGGTACAGTATTGGAGGTTTGGTGGTTTGATCCCTGGTTCCTTCAGAGAGCATGTCGAAATGTCCCTGAGCAAGACACTCGACCATTACACCCTCAAGCCCTGCGATGGCAACCCTTCCAGGGTATTGCCCCACCTTGCCCGATGAGTGCTGGGATAGGCTCCAGCATGACTCTGAAACTTTGGATAAGTGTCTAACTATGGATGAAAACGATGCTTCTGGGGCACATAGGCATTTCACAAAATCAGACGAGGAAAACCAGTGATCTCGTTGTCTTCACACAGCCATACTTGGGATGATTCTAATTGTGATAAGGGAACAGACTTCAGGAGCACACGAAGAAGAAAAAAAAAGGGTACGTTTAGTGGGAGAAGCATTTTATCACTTCACTCGTCAATGTGACTTCCCCCGTCTCAACTGTTCAGATGAACTGATTCGACTTTTTGTGTTTTCCTTACTTGTATTGTTGAGCATGCATAGAGACACTTCAGGGCTCATTAATGTTCAAGCGGGTTCAGATTTTCCCTTGACCCAAAGCAGAACTCAGATTATCTTAAGGATCATTGGATCTGTGATGGGTTCCTCCTCACCTCTCGCTTACAGTCATCTTTCCTCATGATATATCCCCTCCATGTTAAGTTGGACATTATGCTCTTCATGACGTGGCGAAGAAAAGCTAGTGCTAGCACTCGGCTGAAGCACATTGATCCTGTCTGTATCATCAGCATTGAATCTTACTGATTAGTTATAGGTTGTTATCAAACTTGTAATCTGTGAGTTTGATGATGAACACTGCCTGGACCACTGTCTGAGATGTGCATTTCAACTGCTAGAAAGGAACATTGGCACCCAAAGGTCACAGAGGAAAATGGTAATTTTGGAAGTAGATTTTCTCTGATGATTTGGTTATTTAACCTCGCTTTGCTCCAAAATGTATATTGTTTTTTTTTTCATTATTAGCATCCATAATTTTATAAACACATAATTGTAACACAGAAGCCGTATTAAATAAATATTACAAAAGTAACACCATGATTAAGTAGGGCTGGACAATAATTCAACATTGTTGGGGCTACGGTAGTTTAGGAGTGGAGTATGTGCCTCAACATTGGACATAATGAGTTGGATCCCTGTTTAAGGAAAAGGGCATCTGGCCTTAACCCCCCTTGCATGCTAAATGTGAGGCATACAATGTAAAGCGCTTCTTGTGGCTGCTAGACTAGGAAAGTGGTGTATAAAAAAATAGTCCATTTATGATGTACCATTATTGTTCACCTTGTTAAATGAAGCGGATATTCGAGTGTAGTACAATACTCATTCTGTTACTTAAACTTCCTTGCAAAAAGAAGTCTAGAAATTAGTGGGAGTGTAACTTGAAAACCGGTTCTGGTTTGATATTATGTTTATACGATCAAACACTTCAATGTGATAAACCTCAGCTAAATCTTTGAATATGTCATTTTTTACATGTGTGTATGTGAGCATATATTGTGATTATATTGATATGTTTGATTCCATGTTTTCATTATGCTAATCGTATTTTCCCTATTGCCCAGAGCTACACTCGGGATGATGCGACAATGCATGAGTGTTTCCACAGAGAACTGGGCTTTCACAGTCCTGTCCTAAACCATTCCTTCTCCCACCATGGGAAATAAGCCTAATTAGAGGCAATTTCAACTTAATGGCTTCCGTTTGGGATGGGAGATTTGAATGGTGAGCAGTGGGGTTGAATATCTATTACAATTTGCTGGCATAGTATGAACCAGAATGCAGATGCACAATCAAATCACATCCTCTGTGGTAATGGGTGGACTGCTGTTTGGACTATAACTGCTCAATCTTCAAATGTCAGGTCGAGACAAATCAAAGCTTAATGAAACTATAAAACACTGGTAGTTATGTCATTAAATGCTGATGGCTGTTGTGTCTTGCCGCCTTGTGTACATTTACCTTGGGGCTTTGTTCATAGTCGTTCATCTAGGATTCATACCTAGGATGATCATCCTAGGTATGAATCAAAGGCATCTTACCATTCTTGTACTTGTTACATAGGCCCTGAATAACTGGTCAACTCTGATTAGCTTGTCATGGATTTTTGAGCTATGTATGGAGGTGAGTAGGACTCTCAGGGAATACACTTCTGGCGATAATTAGTTTCTAATTGTCAAATGGCACTGGTACCACACAGGATGTTTTTCATAACAGTCCCAATCTCCCCAACTTCAAGGTCAGGTTGAACATGTATTCCAAAGGCTTGCAGAGTGGCTCTGTGCAGGACTTCAGGAGCCTGGAGCTGAGGCTGTCTGGACCTGCAGTCCTCCTGAGCTGGTTCCTCACCTGAGGTGTTGTGAGGGACAGGTTGGAGCAGGGTTATGTGCTGGAGGGTAAGGATGAAGGTGGAGAGATTGGGATGATGAAATGAGCGGAGGTGTGAGGGAGCGTGATTGTGGGTTGGTTGTTATCGAAAGGGAGGTGGGGGTGAGGTGATGTACTAGATGTGCAGACGAGGGTGTATGGCAGCAGTGAGGACTTGGTCTGGGGAGGGACGGGTGTCTTGTCAAATATATTGAAGAATAAGTTCATATCATTCACCCACGTTTGGTCCCCCACAGCCTCGGACTATGACTCTTTGTGGACAGAGATGATTTTCATGCCTCTTCAAACTCCTCTAATGTTGTTCTGTTGCAGTTGTTCCTCCATCTTCCTCTGGTAGCCATTCTTGCCTTCTCTGATCTTTCTCCAGCTCCCTCTGCACAGCCTTTTGCTCATCCTTGTATTCCTGACCTAAAGGCCCCCTTCTTCTCTATATGGGGATTCTCTATATCAGGATTAATCCAAGGTTTGATGTTTGAAAAACATCATATAGTCCTGGTGAGTACAGTGTTTTCCGCACAAAAACGAATACGGCAGGTGATACAGTCAGTGAGACTGTTGATGTCCTCCCCATATATTTCCTCCCACACGGTTGTCTCAAAACAGTCCTTCAGTCTCGTTCGACCATCTCATCACCGTGCAGGACACACCTGGTTGCCTTTGTACAAGAGTCCTGTACATGGGTAGAAGAATAACCAGGTTTTGGTCAGATCTTCCAGGGGGGTTGATGAGGTATAAGTCCAGCATTTTGTCTCTGATGCCACATGCGACGTACTGATGTAGAGTGGGGAGAATAGAGGACGGGGGCGGGGGCCATGATTAAAGTCCCCAGACATTAAAACAAGGGCCTGTGGATGTTGTGCCTGTAAGCGATGGGAGCTCATCACTGGCCGACTCCGTATTAGCGGAAGGTGGAATGTACCCTGCTATCACGATAACATGGCTGGTACTCGGCTTGTAATAAGGCTTCAGGCCGATGGCCAATAGCTCGATGTCCTTCTTGTATAGTTGCTCTTTGATAGTGATGTCCCCAGAGCTACACCATCTATCATTCATGAACACTGCCAGTCCTCCTCCTTTCTTACTACCGTTTACCCTCATCCTATACGCCCATACCAGCTTAAAGCCATCCTGCGAAGCTGCCGTGTCCAGGATTAGCGTAGTCAGCCAGGTCTCAGTAAACACCATGGTGCTGAATTCATGTTAGGAGTGGAAGAGATTTTGTTACTTCAAATCGGAGCATGCCCTGCCACTCACCTCCTTTCACCTCCTCCTGTCTAATCTGCTCTCTGTGGCCTCGATAGGATTGCCATGTCAGCTGTAATGACAGGCATGCATTGATAAAGCTGCTACTCATTTTAATTTTTTGCATTGATCGTTTCTCACCTGTGTTCATACAATGCGCAGTGTTGTGGGAGAACACCTTCTACTTGCGATTTGTTTCAGCCCATTCCCTTTTCAATGCTACAATGCAATATCGTCTAGCTTTGCTGTATTACCCGTGTTGCTGTATGCAGCTGCAATATATACTGAAAATATTACTTCTTCCATAGGCCATTAATGGTTTGCAACAAATTAGGTACTTCTTAAACTGAAAACTAATTTTGATTTTATATGTATTTTGTATTTGCAGCATTTAGTGCCATAGGCAATGTTGTTTTTGCAAGGAGCATCCGACTTTAAACCCCATCTGTGTTGGTCATTGTTGTGAGAGCTGCTCAGCCTTAGGCCTTATCAGAGTTTTAAAGTAGTGTTGTAATTAGCTGACCCGCTGCTCAAGGCACAAACAGAGTTACCGCATCAGTAGGAGGCACAGAGTTATTTACAGACCTGCCAACCTGCACCCATTTTGTGTACAAACTGCCCAAATCTTGGTCAAAATACGCAGGTGTGAAATACCAGCGGAAACTTCGTGAATAAAATAAATATATATATGATGATTTAATTACAGAAACAGTCAATTAATACAAAACAATATTGTATATGTACTGTATTTGAAAGACATTCTTCTTCTTGTGCTTCTGTAATGTTAGGCCCTCTCTAATAGACTCAAGTGAGTTCAGCTGAGTTCTGTCATACAGACTGGGGATGAGAGACCAGCCCCTCCCTGACCCAAAAATCTTCACTCACAAGCATCCACTGATGCAGTAATGTTACTTTTTCCTCGATTGAAGTGTGCATCACATTTCTGAGGTAAAATGGGAAGTGGGGGAGTAGTAATCGAGCATAAAATTATTTAAAATGTCACCGAAATATTACCACCATTTTTTTTATACTGGCTATTATGTTATTTGTGAAGGCGCCGGTTTTGTCTGACGGATGGAATCAAACACTTCCAATCCAATTCATCATTAGCGGGTGTATTACTTAAGGCCAATAAATTCACCACACGGCAGGGGCCTGTTTCAACACAATAAATAAATATAAGTGCATCTCAAAGGGCAACAAGCAGGAATACAATAAAAATAAATGTATGAATTCAAACATTTGATTTGCTGCTACTTGAAACATCGAGGCAATGGAGGATGCTTTTTTAGCCATTGTGAATTATTCAACTATAAATCAAAACCCAGAATATCAATGCAGCAGCCAAGGGACAGAGATAAATCAGTGATTTATTTGCCACAATGGCTTGGTCGGCAAATGTGGCTTAGCAGCCCGTTCACTGCTGCAGCATCACATAGGGAGAAATTAGGTTAATTGATTGACTGGTTTCGTCATCACGACCTTGTTGGAAAGCTTTGAACAGATTAACATGTCTCGGTGTCTTGTTTGCTGCACTTATGAGAAACACTCGAGCCGCTGTGAGAGAGATAGCATGCTTGTCGAAAATGCTCCTTCACCACTAACGAGAGCAACAAGTACCATGATACGTTACAAAGAGCTGGGTGAGCATTAGTGCAGTTTAATGATCTGCTTTCCCAGTTGCCTAGCAACCCCTCCTGTTCTATCTGCAGACACGGCGTCCCAAAAGAAGCATCGCATGACCGGACTAGGGGATTGAAGAGAGTAGTGGAATGATGGCAGGTTATGGAGATGCTGTCCACCAGGTTTAATCACAGTCCTGTTTTCTGCAAGACCACCCTCACTTGTTTCCCCATTGCATAGGCACTTCATGTCAGAGAGAGAG
>OMLC01036734.1:0-10408 GCA_900302585.1 Regalecus glesne
CTGCATGACATGACATTTATAGTAAAACCAACAGTTCACTTGTTAGTATTGCCAACAAACAGCACAGATTGGACAGAAGGAGAGAGGGCAATGACACACACACACACACACACACACACACACACACACACACACACACACACGAACAGCAACTCAAACGTTGTTTAAGGATGATAGCCAAGACAAGGAGAGCATTGACAGTTGGTTTTGGACAAAGATCGACTAGCCAAAAGCAACTGCCAATGTTTTTTAATCAAAAACTAGCCTTAGCTTCAGCTCTGGACTCAGTAGAGTGAATCAAAGCAATGTGGAACATGTCAGTGTTTCTGTGAGACGTTCCACAGCCCACACCATTCCCATGAATCTGAAAGTAATAATAGAAGGCCCATTGTATAGATCAGTGTGTTGACATGTAAATGCACCCATAAAAACGTGCATACGCACTTTCTTTTTAGCAGTCTTACACTAGCTTGTATAGCAGTGCGTCTCATCATTCTCCTTGGAAGCTTTGTTGCATGATTAAATGTACAATTAGCATCAACTGAGGCACATCCAGATGCAATGTAATACCATGAGATAATCTATTACAAATGTATATTGTGATAACAGATAATACACACAAGCTAAACTTCAACTCTCAACTAGATGTCAATTTTTACTGCTTTTTTCAATATGGTTAAAAGATTTTAGACAATTAAGTGAGATTGTTCAAGTAACTGCATGTGTTAATCAGATGCCGATTACTTCCAAATAGAAGTGCCACTGGTACTATTGATGGTATTGCATTGTTCTTTCATCTACATTTCTGCAGCCTCTGATTGTAAATCAACAAAGCATTGGTTTCTTACTGCATGGGCCTTGATAATAATCTCAAATCACAAAATATATTTGCTTATTGTAATAGTCATAAAATCATAATTATTTTGCTGCTCTTATTAAACCTGAACAATAATGTGTAGCAATCTCATCTTGCAAGCTCCTGTACTCATGTATATATAAATAAGCCTGCATGTATTTGATGAGTGATGTCATTGCTGCTTGTCAGATATAATTATTTGTCAGTGTGCCATGTAAGGGATATTTCTGTAATGTAAATATAATGTTACGTACCATGTATGGTATACTATATAATTCAGATAAGTCCTTTTGAGTTAAGTTAGAGGACGACTGAACTCAGGGTTTGCATAATTCACTTTTTGGTGACTTGCTCAGCACATTTGATTTAATTAATAAACTTAACTTTTGTAAACAAGCTATGGATCTGGATTCATTTATTTGGCATTGCTAATTGGGGATGGCATAGCTCAGGAGGTAGGGCAGTCATATAGTAAACGGAATGGTGTTTTGATCTCCATCCCCTGTTGAAAGCATGTCAAGATGTCCTTGAGCAACTCACTGAACCCCCAACTACTCCTCAAGTACCACACAGCGGCCATGTTCACTCCTCTTATACAATAAAATTGAAAAAATATATTTTTTTTAAAGAAATAATTCCACCAGCCTTAGTCATGTGGTAAATAAGACAATTCTATATTTTGTTAGCCTTCTTTTACATAAAGGTTCTGCAAAATAGGAGACTGACCATCACGTATTTGTATGCATGTATCTTTCAACATATTACTAGTACAACATAAATCCATATAAAAAAACGTGCGTGCTAGGTGTACACAGTAACAATAGATTGTGACAGTCTCTAGACATCTCATTACTACCCTGAGGCCACCAAGTTGGAGTCTGCCATTGCAGACAAAAAAATAAAAACAACCCTCGCATGCATATGTAAGAAAACAGTCTTGCGCAGAGTGCTACTACTCAGCCTGGGTAATTCTACACAGTATGTGTGTGTATATATGTGTGTGAGGGCTCAAAAAGGTCAAAATATCCATCAAATTTACCTAGAGCCTGCTCTCCTAATTCATGAAGACCCCCCCTCCCCCCAGATGTCCAGTGTGCATCCAGCGATGTTCAGAGAAGGATGAGAGGCTTACTACATAGGAAGATGACATACATCCGGTTTCATCTTGTGATTCAACCGCTGCACGTATAAAATATGCTAATCCATTCATAATCCATGCTAGAACATTTCAAATCCATCCATATCTCCTCATTATATCAACACAGATTAACTTTACCAAGAATAACAGACTAAGTCCATCTGTTGATTTACAATGGGAAATTTGCAATGGAAAGAAATGGAGGGGAGTCATTTCCTCTTCCTTTGATTGTAGGACCAGAGAAATTCTATCCTCTTTGTATGTACCAATATTACCACAAAGACTTGCGTTTTTCTTTCTCTAACAGCTATTTAATATCCTCACCCTTCACTGATTACTTTTCTTTTTCATCATCAACCATTGATTTGGAAACCTGATGATTCAGCCACACTGTGTGAATCTCAGCCATTTACGACTTCTTTAAAGGGGAACTCCACATTTTTCAACATTATCTCTCTACATCCTTGGTAGCTCAGTGGTAGAGTGCTTGCTTCAAGAACTGACAAGCCAGAGGCTATAGGTTCGAACCCACCACGGGGCATCATGAAGGGCCTCCGACTTTAATCCACCAAGCTCCATCTAAGTCCGTGTCCACCCCACTAATCATGATATATAAATCGGACCTCCCATCCCTCTATAAAGATAAAAGATAACAATCAAACCGCAATTCAAGGTTCACTATCTTTACATAGCATGGAACTATCTACTGGAGCTATCATCTTTTAAAAAATGTACACAGTTCTGACAGTATAAACCTCCCAGGTTGCATTGATTGAAAACTTCTCATCCTCACCACTGCCTCTCTTCATTCATTCTCCATCTCACTCATCCAACTGTGTTTTCTGTCACTGCCTAAGCTGGGTTAATCATGCACATGGGTGTGCATGTAACTCACATCCATGGTTGACCTGGATTAGGTAGCAGCATGATTCAAGTTGTTCAAATAAATTTGATAGTAAAAAAAGCAAACATTATAAATCAACAACTTCCTCTAAGTTGTAGTTAAAACAGCAAGGGTTGCATATTCCTAGTCAAACGTAGATGTTAGACTTGCATGTGCAAGAGTAAAGAATGTACCAAGCTTCATTATATCATGAAAATGAAGACCAAAATGGTTGCAAAGCCATTTTTTTTCTTTTTGGAAAGTAAAAGTTAATGTCAGACTTGGTTGTATTCATGGGAGGGGTGCCTGGGAGTCTACACATCATGACTGATGGGAAAATTTTCATTACAAGGTAGGTGGTTTTAGCATGGGTGTTGCGCATCTAAAGCTTTTTCCCCCTTGATATTTCCCATTCAATCAATTTGAGTGCTGACCAAAAGTCTTATAATGACAAGGGAGAGGGTTTTTTTCTGTCAGCTGCTAATCTCTCACTCTACAGGGCCTGTCAGCCTAATAATATGTGTACACGGTCATGACTGTATGATCAAGGATCTTCTGGGATTCAAAACCTTTGAAAAACCTGTTTTATACCCTAATTGAGAGCAAACTTCTTAGCAGTTTTCTTGCTGAAGTCTAAGGGGATGGAATACGCAGAAAGAGCCTCTATACTGTCCCTCCGCCTGGAAGGCAAAAAAACATTGTGACTTCTTGCCAATTCCAAGCACCAGAGAAAAGGAGATGCGTATCTAGAGTATCTGTACTCTACTGAGTGCACTCTTCAAGCTGTCATTTGAATTTTCTTATAGGATGTAGCCCATTGATTTAATTGATGATAATTATCAAACCAAATCATTACCCAGTCACTGCTCAGATTTAAGTACCTTTTTTGGAGATAAGACAAGAAAAGAATTCTCCACAAGGATATCAAAACTTATTCAATTGCTTTCCGAGGAGCTATTTGCTTTAACCATGACTTAATGAGCGTGGTTTTTATGGATCATGTCAAATTTCTAAAGTGCTTTTCACACGCTGGTGTGGTTGTAAATGATCGTCCTGTCCATGTCCTTCTAACTATCATCCATTGGTCAGACAATTGGTCAACTGTTAATTTAAATTCTCAACTAATCTTTATTTGCCAAAGACATGTGCTGTGTAAATCAACTATTTTAGGATGCGTAGCCCCTTTGGTTGAGTAAATATCATACATCACCATCTTGTTTCATTACTCTGTTTTATTGTGTCGCATTGATCTCCTTTTCATCTTGTATTTGCTTTATTGTGCCTATTTTTGGGGTGGAATGTGATGGTGCTCTGTGCCTTTCACTGTGAGTGAGCTGTGGTAGCTCAGTGGTTAATGTGCTCACTTCGGGAACTGACAAGCCAGAGGTAGCAGGTTTGAATCCACCACGGGGTATCAGGAAGGGCATTCGGCCTAAATTACCCAAGTTCCATCTAAGTCAATGTCCATCCTCACAATGGGAAGAAAAATCGTAATGAATGAAATGGGCCTTTTTTAGGGAAAGAAAAAAGACTCTCAATCTTTCTTTCATCAAGGTCAGTTTCCTGTCACTCTCAGCGGAGGACTGCATAGAACAGAAATATGCATTATCATAAACACTAAATGAGCCCCCGTTGAGGATATTTCTGTTCATGCCTGGCATTTTCACCGCGCCTAGCCAAACACCCTATCTGTTCAGCCCAGAGGGAGTGGATGAGTGCAGCTCTGCACCTCTTTACTTCATCCAATTTATAGATTTAGTCTATGGCGAGGGATGCAGTCGGCAACAGGGAACACAATGCGCCATGACATTGGCTTGAGATGATCCACTTAGGATCCATATAAGGACAGCATTATGAGGCTGTGTGTGTGTGTGTGTGTGTGTGTGTGTGTGTGTGTGTGTGTGTGTGTGTGTGTGTGTACATGCGCATTTGCAGTTTAATGTGTCTTTGTGACGGTGTACAATTGCCCATTTACAGAAACCCAAATTGGAGTGAAAGACAAAAAGATAATAATAAAAAGGTTTTCTGTGATAATGTCTGCTCAAATTTGCAAATGAGGAAGCCTTATTAATGCTTCCTGCTACAGCAGTTGGATTCAGGAACCTGTCTGAATGGATGCACCGAAATAGCACCTATTTCATTCTCTCATGAACATGTACAGGCAACTGCAGTCTCCTGACTTTAAATTCAGGACCATAAACCTCACAGTAAGCCTCCCTATTGATTCCAATGGAGTGGTTTCACCTGAGGAACCTTTTCATATCACCCATTTGTTTGTTTGGCATAATGGCATACACACATACAAATACATATTCACTCACTCACTCATTCACTCACATACAAACACGCACACGCGCGCACGCACAAACACACACATATGCACACATTGAAGAGGGATTAGTTGGCTTGAGCTCGTCTTTCTGAAACCAGCTTGAAAACATTAGCGTATCGACAAAAGCCCTGGCAGCTGCCAGAATGGATTGGGAGAATTTCATAAAACCAGCACAGTACATTCCAGATCCCCTGATCATTGTAATCCTGGACAGCCTCAATAGTAGATTACCTATTTATCCTCTCTTTAGCCTGATGGTAGATGAGCTGTGGATGAGGAGAAGGCAAAGTAAAAGAGAAAGAGTGAAAACCATAACAAAATGAGAAAGTATGTGTGGATGAGAGTAAGGGAGAAAGCAGACCAACTCTAAGGCTGTTGTCCTGTGCAGAGGATTAGCCTGTTAGCATATCATCCTCGAACTCTTGGTTTTTAAAACTCCCTGGCAGAAACTTATCAACCTGCAATCTGATTTGGGGGCCTAAGCAACAGCCTGGAGCTGGCAATCAATCTTAGCCTGCCAAGCATCACCACTCCCTGGTATAAACCTTTTGTTATCCCCAAAGACGGGAGCAGAGCACTGAAGGCATTGGCATCCAAAGTTTTATTCCAAGGGCTGTAGTCTGCTTTGATCCACCAAAATTCTCATTAGTCAGATGATTGCCAGTGTTAAGGCCCCTTCAGACTAGGACAGGTGATGAATATTTCATTCTTTTATTGTTGAGAAGGTTATCAATCGGCTTTCAATTTTGGGATTCGGATAGTCATTTTTTGTTTGTTTTTGTTAGTAAATGTAGGCTAACAAAAAAGGCAAACTGCAAAATACATTTGAAATACATCCTGTCAGCACCTCACAAAAAGATGGACACAGCCTTTACCAAGATGAACGATTCATCACTCATACAGGTGACATCTTCAGTACATCTGTCACCATCTTACAATACCGTGTCTGCAACTATTCACCAATCCTCTGTGAATAGTACACATCACCATTGAAATTCCAGTCAACGGCTAATTCGTATATGAAATCATCCTTGATTTTGATCATTATGCAACTGTATGGGGTGGGGATGCCTGCAGTCAGCTCTAACTGAAAATGTCCTCTGTATAAGTGATGAAATATCTCTCAATAAAACATCTTGATGCATGCTCATTAATCCAGGTTCGGGAATCACAAAAAGGATCAGAATTAACTTCTGATCCAGTTGAACCGATTCACCCTTTTTGTGACTCAATAAAACGTTGTGTTCATGTGAACTAATTAACCCTTTTGTGATTTCCTTACCTGGATTATTGAGCATGCATCAAGACAATCTGCCAGAATATTCACACATTACAATCATACTTTTTAACTGCATTGATACAATGTGAAAAAATAAACAATCTCAGCTTGGGCACCTGACATCCCTCTCACTCACAGCAGTGAATATCAAGCCTCAGTTAACCTTGGCAGTTAAAAGGAAAGAAAAAAATGCCAAAGACCTCAGCTGTGTTGGACCATTTTAAATTGAGCGATGATAAGGCAGCATGCCAAATATTCCATTTGAAACTGGCCTAGCAGGGTGGTACAACAAGCATGAAAAATCACCTGAATGATAAAAGCAGTAGGTTATAGTTTGATAAAGTGAAAAAACCAAGAACATGCTTGCAGGGAAACTTGGCTTAGCTAATGTATGTTGTCCTGTCGTTATGTTAGAGCTGCTTTCAATCGTCATTTCAACAGTAATGTCACATGTGAAGATAGCACGCACTTTGCTTGGAAAAGAGTTGCAACTGAGCTGAATAGTTAAAATATAACATAAAGAGTAATGATGGAATAATATGTGGGGCAAAGGTAACTATTGGCATAAAAACTTGGAGTAGCCCGGCCAAACTATAATTGGTCTATAGGTACATCCACAGGCATCAAGGCCATCACCATCCTAAACCACATCTAATAAAACACAGCAGATCCAACAGTTCCAAAAACTAATAATGGAAAATAGAAACACAGTGATAAAAAATTCCATAATAGAATTCATTGCTATGGATATGAGAGCCATTAACATAGTTGAAGGCAAAGGCTTCAGAAAATGAATGAAGAAGATGGAGTCTGACTACAATGTCCTCAAATGCTCCAGTATTTCACAGATCCCCATCTTTCAAATACAGCAATCTGCAAGACCTATTTAAATTCTCATTGAGAACTCAACTGCCCTAAAACTCAAACTGACATTGGGACCCTTTTGAGTCTGGAGGCGGACGTAGCGGTCACCTGTTATTTTACAACTCAGGAGTAGGACTCTATGCCTTCATATTGGGAACCAAAGTAATGGTGGTAAAACATATGGTAGTCAGAATTGCACAATAGCCTGTTTATGCAGTTAATGCATTCACCATTCCAAATTGCAAATGGGAAAATGCCATTCATGCCAATGCCAGAAATATGAAGGTGTGTCCAGAGATGACGATAAAGAACCAGAAGAATTGGGCAACATTCAAAGCGGTCTAATGCTCAGAGCTAACACTACAGCTGAACATAAACAAAGCTCTAAAACATGTCAAAATATGTCATCGTTTAAGCCATCAGGAATCTTGTGATACATTTAAAAACAAGTGCAAAAGCTATTGCCGTCTGGAAAGAGTAACAAAACAGTAGAATATTATAGAGCACAAACTCATAAAAGATATCACTTCTTGATAGAGCTCTACTTATGAAATGTCCAACTGACTGGTGAAGGAACGATGGCCAGTGGCAGCTGTTTTGTCAGACTCTAGCAACATGAAGAAAGGAAATCACTTCCTGGACCTGATAGCAGACCCATGGAAACTGGAACAGGAGAGAGAAGAAGTGCTGGGGCCCCTAATCACCCTCTTAGAGCTGCTATCACAAGAAAACTTGCCGTTATCTGCAACAATGCCAATACTCTTCAACCTGAGGAAACAACACCTGTCTCCATACGAGGATAACAACCCTGCCATCAGAAAAATAAAGAACTTCGCCAGAGTTTGACAACAGATGGACAGTGGAAAGTTTGGGGCCCAGCAGGATCCATCTCCTCTCTTCAGCACAGGACCAAGGATTTAAGCAACTGAAATTCCTTGAGAAATATAAGGATCTCATCTACAAAGAGGTTAGGTTATATTATGTACTTCAATTATTAAATCAAACTTGAATTATAAATACAGTGACTATGCCACCATAACTTATTTTTTTAATGGCACATCTAAAGATTTGGGGAATAAACTTATATTTGATTTTATGGTTTCCCCCTGGCTGAACATCTGCACTAGCAAAAGACCATTTAGGAGGTGGAAGAAGAGCCAGAAGCAAGTCATAGAGAGGAGGAAACTGCCACGCTATCACCAAACCAAACCAAAAGAGAGAGAAACAGATGGAGATTTCACTGCTGATTCAGGCTAATGATGACGAGGAACAAGAACACAATGGAGCTAGGGCAAAGAAAGTGATGGCGCGCTTGAGAGACAACTAAAGTTTGGTCTTGCCCAATTGCATGGTGAAAGCAAAACAGCTACCACTACCCTAAACTTTCAATTGCATTCAAATTATCCCTTTGCATTCTGGTCACGTCAACCCCATCAGAGCAAATTTTCTCAAAGGCTGGCTACATTGTGAAAAGGACCAGAATTGCCCTTTTTACCTGAAATTATGGACAAACTCATCTTCCTCACACACGTAGAACAGTGTAGGTGGGCTTACGGCTTATTCAAATGAGGCTTGCAACCTGATTGTGATTTGTTTATCCAAAGGATTTCAAAGATTTTTTTTATTGTTAAATGTGTGCTGTGCTGCTATTATAAATAGCCTAATTTTGCTACCTTGTACTATTTATTAGTTTATTGTCAGAAAATTGTCAAAGTTGTACACAGCTATCTGATTAAACATGTTGTTATAGCCAAAATATGTGCTTTGTATCTTTATTTGAATAACGATAGGTTCGGCTTGTAAAACAGTACAGACTTAAGCCAATAGCTTGATATGGAATGTGAAATCTGGTACTAGAGTTGGTTCTCAGTTCCCAGTGTATAGGAAAAGTTAAATGCAGAGGACGAATATCACGAATAGCATCAAAACTCCTAGTTTTAGCCCTATTCCTTTTCTTGATTTTGATGTACTTGGTTTAGGCACATGAAATCTTGTTAGTTTATTTTAGGTTTATGTTTCTTAGTTGATGTTGCGTCAGAATCTTGTGATGGCACTAGGATTGTTATCTAGCTTCTAGTGTTGCTCCAGTATCCTTTGTACCGTGATTCTATGCACTTGTACGTCGCTCTGGATAAGAGCGTCAGCTAAATGCCTGTAATGTAATGTAAGCGAGTACTGAGCAATGACAATAAATATTTTATAAATAAGTACTAACTTCAAATCTTTAATTTTTCAGAGCTAGTATGCTGTTTCTGCACTTGTTTCACAGCACTTTGCAAGGTGTTGTCTTGGATATGGAGCCTTTCATTATGAGTATTCATATAGGGCTATAATGTATCTATCCATCCATCATCAACCGCTTATCCAAAGCCAGGTTGCAGAGTCTTGCTGGGGACTATCCCAGCACTCATTGGGGAAAAGGTGGCAAAACACCCTGGACAGGGCACCATTCCATTATGCAAAAAGTCATCACAAGCCGTTATATCACAAAGGGACCTTGATCATCCAAACCCCTCAGGATTACAAACATGCATAAAACACCAAACCTTTTGATAAAAAGATTATTCACAAATAATAAATAGAACAATACAGGAGATAGATATATAGATAGAGAGAGAGAGAAAGAGAGAGAGTCTAAATGGTAGACCTATAGCCAACACAGCATAAAAGTCCAACTTTTTGCCAGACCAGTGGGTATTAATCACAACTACCGACACAGCCGCTCCTGTTCTTTTGCTACCCATCAGCATCAGTGCAAAAGCATGCCACTGCATTTAAATACACTGCAGTAGCAAGAGAGCTAGAGAGGGATGGTGCAAGAGAGAGAACCAGAGAGGCAGGGAAAGTGGGGGCAGCAGACAGAGGGCAGAAAGTTAGAAAGGAATTTTAAGGGAATTACTGGATATGTGTCAACAGACATCTTGGAAAATAAGATGAGAAGCCCTTTAGGCTGTATGTGTGTTTTGGGTGGTAGAAGGGGAGAGGGCTGTTTTTTACATTCACTAGCCAAGCAACTGTGTTCCCCTGAGCAGTTTTTCGGCATTGACAGTACAATG
>OMLC01036735.1:0-11985 GCA_900302585.1 Regalecus glesne
TTCCCCCTCAGCTTGGCCCTGACCTTTGACCCCAGTCAGATTAGAATGGTTGGTGTTTCAAAGCCAGCAGCAGATTGAATGGCGTCTGTGACCTTTTTCTGAAAACCCACTTTGTCATTCTCCTCAGAGGGAGACAAGGACGGTCAGAGAATAGCATTGGTAAAAGTTAAACATGGGGGTTGTGTGTGTGTGTGTGTGTGTGTGAGCATGTATGTGTGTATTTTCAATCAATGAAACAGCATTTTAGCTAATACCAAATTCCTCTGAGCTGCATAGACTAACGTTCCTGTTGTGTAAGTAAATTGAATCGATGTCATGTTGTGTTTTCATCATTTAAACACAGAATTGAATGCTGACCTTCGTGGTTAGCCAGGTGAGCAGACGGGGACCTTTTTAGCATCTGTGGCTCTCAGCCTTTTGGCTGCCCATCTCTCTTCCATCCTACGTCACCATTTGTCATTGTTCATGAAAGCTGATGGAGACAGTAGGGGAGAGAGGAGTGCGGCATGGTTAGAGCAGGGTGAATGGCACTGACGCGTCAACAGACGAGCTCCATTTTCATTCCCCGTCAGCACTGCAGGCTTCATCTTAACCTGTGCCCTAACTGCTAGTGCTACTGATTCTTCGGGTGCTCCTGTTAGGGGTCACCATAGCAGATCATCCATCTCTCCATGTCCTCCCTCACCACATCATAAACCTTCTCTTTGGTCTTCCTCGTCTCCTCTAGCCTGGCAGCTTCATATTCAGCATCCTTCTCCCAGTATACCAGCATATCTCCTCCACACATGTCCAAACCATCTCAGTCTGGCCTCTCTTGCTTTGTCTCGTAACCCTCCAACCTGAACTGTTCTCTGATATGCTGGTTCCTAATCTTGTCCTTCTTCATCACTCCCAATGTAAATCCCAGCATCTTCCACTCCTTCAGCTCCACTTCCTGTCTTTATGTCAGTTATTGTCTCCACACAATACAACATAGCTGGTCTCACCACCATCTTGTAAACCTTCTCTTACACTCTTCCTGGTACCCTTCTGTTACTAATCACCTGACACTCTTCTCCAGCTATTCCACCCTGTCTGCACCCTCTTCTGCACCCCATTACTTTGATCTTAAGTACCGAAACTCATCCACCTTCCTCACCTCTACTCCTTGCATCCTCACCATTATGCTGTCTCCCGTCATTCACACGTATGTGTTCGGTCTTGTTCCTACTGACTTTCATTCCTCTTCTCTCCAGTGCATACCTCCACCTCTCCAGACTCAACTCAAGATCACAGATCACAATGTCATCCACAAACATCATAGTCCACGGAGACCCATCAGCCTTTCCATCACCATAGCAAACAAGAAAGGGCTCAGAGCAGATCCTTGATGTGACCCCACCTCTACCTTGAACCATCCATCACCCCCACCACACACCTCACCACTATCACACTGACCTCATACACATCCTGCACCACTCTGACACACTTCTCTGGCCCTCCTGACTTCCTCATACAGCCCTACACCTCCTCTCTCAGCACCCTGTCATGTGCTTTCTCTAAATCCACAAAAACACCATGTGACTTGTCCTAACCATCGCTATACTTCAGCATTCTCAAAGAAAACATTGTATCTGAGCACCATTTTCTGTGTAGTCAGTATGAGCACTTTGTTTTCTGTCATGACACTCCACACTGTGGGGGGGGGGCAGAATGAGGGAGCTAGACCAAGAACCAGCTATTGTGTACATTATGCAGATTTCATTGTCTTTAAAATCTCCATGTGATCAGTTATAAAGGAGTAGATATGCTCACACAAGTTCAGCAACTCTTAAAAGTATCTCTCTTTACCTGCTAATGTAGCTTAGCTTGTCTGAGCATGGCAAAGAAGCTAACTGGAAAAAGCTGAACTCCGTGCCCTGCTGATCAACCGTGACACAACCAACCATGTGATATTATGACCAATCGCCAGCAGGGGAGGTCTGCAAACTGGTGGGCGTCTCACACCAGGTGCTTTCACAGATCACACTGGTTGCTTGTTGCTGGAAACGTGTCATTTGGTTTGGAAGGTTTTGAACATACTGCTGCCTTAAGTCTCTCTCTCTCTCTCTCTCTCTCTCCCCACATCAAATCCCCAGAGAATTCCACATCCTACGGCTCTATTCTGCCCGATGTTCGGCCAAACTCGTCGAATTGGAATCAACTATCCTCACAGAGAAAGAGAAAAGCTCTAGCCTTATGGAGTCTAACTATGGTGGGGGTACTGTATAAATCATCTCCCCTCACAGAAATGCTTCCAGCTGTTAAACAATGTGCCCCTTTTCAGTTTATTTCTCTTTTCTCCCCCCAAACTTCTGGGGAGTATAAAGCCTCGCGTCCAAGCTCCTTTTGGAATCATCTCTTTTTTTTTAGATCTCACACTCGTGAGTGTTTGCCTTTTGTGACAGATCCAGAATGTTGCGGTTTTTGCCGATTGGTATCTGAGTGCGGTTAGAGCTGAGCCCGTATCAAAGACTGCTATTGAGTGTCAAATCAAAATGTGAAATGCAAACCTCAATCTGTTTACTATTAAGCCTTTGATGCATTCCACTATAATCTTTCCCTCCATTAACTATAGAGATACAGTTTTGATATAAACGCCGAATATTTTGCCCTCATTCAAGCCATAACTGTGGCTTTTGAGTGATGAGTGGAAAATTAAAAGAGGGAGATGATCAAGACCTGTGATTTATATCAAATATATTCTAAGGCACGTATGTCAATATCCTGGCCAACGGGCCACACAAGGCCCTCCATGACTTTAATTTGGCCTCCCAATAAATTCTAACCATCAATTTACGGTAGTACATGTGGTGGTGTTTATATTTGTCTGAGAAAAAACAACATTGAGACAAAGGGGGCGCTATTGTGCTCCTCTCATACTTTTGTCAGAGGCCGAATAGTGTGTTGTGACCACCAGAGTAATATTTGATATAAATCACAGCAATCTCACCCATGTTCTTCTTTGTTTACAAAAAGTACTGTGAGGCAAATGTAGTTTGTTGTATTTTTCAGTTATTTTACTCAAAATCACTGTCCAGCACTGGATAAATGTTTTTTTTGTTTTATTAATCATCACAAAAAATGGAATCAGTTCCTCTGGATATGGTTTATTTTAAGAAACCAGGTCCAGATGAACTGACTCAACTTTTTGTGATTTCCTTACCTGGATTATCGAGTATGGGTAAAGACACTTTATTGATCCGTTTTAAAGTTGAGAATTAACCACCAATAGGAAAAAACACAAAATTTGAACTGGATATACGCAATATTTGATTCAATGATTATTGGCCTACTCGTATGTCTTCAATAGAAATTAATTAATTAATACATTTCTGGGCCCTGATTCTATCCACAACCCTCACATGGCCCTCTGAATCTGAACAGGACACCAGCTCTAAAGCTACACAAGAACCCACAAATCGCTTGTGTTTGTCGAAAGTTTGGCTAACGTTCACAATGATAAACAGTGGATCATCCCAACTAGGGGACTGTGAAACAATTTGGGAAAATAGTACAATGGAGTGAATCCAGAGCTTTGTCAGGGTTATCCTTTGCCCCTTTGGACAGGCTGTGCACTGGTCACAGGGGAGGAAGATGAGAGTAGAGGTAGCCCCTCTTCATTTGGTAAACTCTTGCCCTTGGGCGGCTTTCACGCTCCACTGGCTGATCCTTCCAGGAAATGAGGGGGGGTACAAGGAGCATCCCGCAGAGTCCCCAGCATGTACCATGGCTGCATGCTGTGCCTAAATCAAAGGGGGCACTCTGTCCTGGGCCTAAGGGCAGAAGGACCTCTGCTCTGTGTGCACACAGAGAAACATGTGTAGTAGGGCAGCTTGTCAGACTCATGACATGCCTGTCTTGGTGACAGTTTTAGTCCCAGTTCTCTCCACCTTTGGCTCTGCTATAATGACAAACTTAGGCCAAGCCTCCTGCTGTGTTATACAGCAGCACAACAACAATAACTAAGGCCTGTTTCAGGAAGTCATTTGCCTGTCTGCTGATCATAAATGTCACATTAGTTAAAACATAGACTGCAAAATACAATCACAAAATATCAGAATGTAAGAAATCTTAACCTGGTTTTAAACACTAAAAAGACCAAGGAGATTGTGGTGGACTTTAGGACCTCCAAGACCACACACAGTCCTGACCACATCAACCGAGGCTGTGGAGAGAGCCCCCAGCTTTAAGTTCCTGGGAGTCCCTATCACAGAGGACCTCTCCTGGGCTGACAACACCTCAGCGGTGGTGGATAAAGTGCAATGCCTCTCTTTTCTGAGCAGGCTAAAAAGAGTTAACCTCCCCCAAAAGTTGCTTGTCAGCTTCAATAGATGAACCACAGACAGCATCCTAACAACCTGCACGACAGCCCGGTACAACCACTGCACCAAAGCTGACAAGAAAGCCCTCCAGCCTGTTGTGAAAACAGCACAGGACACTGTTGGCATTAAGCCGCCATCACTAGAACAACACAGCATTCACATTGTGAGGACGGTTATAAACACCAGAAAGTACATTACACACCCTGGACATCACATTTTAGCCCTTTGGGTAGGTGCTTCAGATCAATCTGCACATGAACAAATAGACTGATGTAGAAATGGACCTCTAATGTTAGCATCGAAACTTTCACTGCAATGCATCTACATATGGAGTGATTTGATGCCAAGGAGCTTGAGAGCCCTTATTTAGTACGTTCTCTTTTTGGGTTCACAGTGCCCAACTTAGATGTGCATTTATGGATGGCTCTGTGGTTACGTGTATATTCATAGGTATATGTATGGGTGTATTATATTCCACAGTGTTTGTTATTGTTATTTCATAACTATATTATTGCACTTTCGAGACTGCTAGTGAGTGTGTGAATGTGTATGTGGTGAAGAAAACTGACTATAAAGTTCTGAACTTCAACTCCATCTCTCTGTCTTATTAGACACCCTGCAGCGTGTTTTAATCCTGTACTCAGTAATAGTTATAATGAGGGCTACATCAGCCAACCCTTCAGGCGGGTGAGAGCTCCGAAAGGCTAACCATAATTTTCCATCCTGTTTGTGTTTTTGTTTCCATAGGCAACCGGTGAGTCCAGCCCCACATGCCAGATGAAGAGCCTCCAGTTCCGAAGCATCGCCCCCAAAATCCCTACCATGGTGCCCTCCCCTGCACTCCTGTCCTGCCAGCCTCCCTCTGCTCTCCCTAAGGCCTCGACTGCCTCATGCTCCAAGTCCATCATTGTCCCCACCCAGAACTACGCACTGATGCAGATAGCTGGTCAGGATGGTACCTTCTCACTGGTGGCACTGCCCCCTTCAGTCTCTTCTCAGGCACCACAACAACAACAACAACAACAACAAACCCAGTCTGTGCGAAAAAACCTAAAGTTGCCCATTCCCAGATACCAGCCCATGAGGAGCAAAGGGACCCCAGAAAAGATTAAATTGCCTTCATCTGCTGTAAAAGTAAAAATGCCCACTAAAGTCAATGTGGCAACACAGGCAAGGCCAGGAATGGCGGCACCATCACCAGTGTTGAAGAAGGAGCAGTTGGAATCCAAGGATGGAAAGGAGAACACATTGTCTAAGGAGGACTCTTCAGATCAGGTAATAGTAATTGATCCAGCAGCCTCTGAGATTTCTGTCACAGCTCTGCTTCCAGACAACACTGTTCTGTATCCTGCCTCTGAGCTGGAGAAGACTCCAGACGCCCCTGAAAGACCAGCTACCATCAGCCTGCAGAAACTCCACTTTCCCCCAGCTACTGCCAAAACCTCTGCAGGCCAAGCAACGGAGGAGACCACCAAGACCACATTAAGGCCTTGCCAATCCAAGCCTGCCACAGCCCAGAGCCCAGGCAGTATCACCGTCCTCTCACCAGCCATCTTCAGCAAAGCGGTCCAAATAATCCCCTCCCCACCCAAAGGCAAGCTGCCCATTCTGCCTTACTCGAAGGTGAAGAATGCCCTCATCCCGGCTGCCAAGCTCAGCACCATATCTCCAGAAAAGAAGGGTTTCTCTGGCCAGCCAGGCCTCACCTGCCCCTTAGATCCAGCAACCAAGACCCCTGAGACAACTGAGGTCTTGAGCCACAACCAGGTGCCAGACTCCCTTCTTCAACCCCAGGCCAAGACCACACTAATGCTGGGTGCCCTGCAGAAACCACCGGGCAAGAAAAGAGGGAGGAAGAGAAAGACAATGGAAGACGTCTTGGCATTTGAGGCACGAAAGAAGAGATCCTTGTCATTCTTCCGTAGGAGGATCCCAGAGAGGATCCCAGAGAAACCCCCAGGAAACATTACAGGCTCCAAACAAAAGGAGGTTGATATTTCAAAAAAGTATCGCAGCATCCGACCAAAACCCATGCTGGTCATGGAGACGGTTCCCCAGCTGGTGAGCTTACCTGCCATTACATCAGACGGCCAGGAACAGGAGCTCTTACTAGGACACCAAGTCTCCACCACAGCTCCAACCAAGGCATTAGATGGTCCCCCCCATTCAGCCCCTATAACCCTCCATCTTAGGGGTACTCCCCAGCAGAGAGTGTTCATAAGCAGCCGTCCAATGCACCGCTGCCCCACCTGCAACCGCTGCTTCCAGTTCAAGCACCACCTTCAGAGCCACATGAACAGCCACACAAACAGTCGGCCCTACGTTTGCCCAGTCTGCCGCAAGACCTACGCCCACTCTGGAAGTCTCAGCACACACATGAAGCTTCACCACTCAGAGGGACGCCCACGGAAGACGCTGTGCTGCGAGTTCTGCGAGAAGGCCTTTGGATATGTGGGCGTGTACTTCAGTCACCTCCGAGAGGTGCACAAGGTGGTGCTGACTGTGGAACCCTCTGTCCGCCAGCATGAGGATGACGTACCTGTCGAGGGGTGAGACACGGTTCCAGAACATTCAGTCAGAATAAATGTATCTTCTTCAGACCATAGCTCTTGTCTAGGTGCACGTAGTGCACCATGGATAAGATGGCCTCTTGTTGATTTGGTCATATAATAAATAGGCTTTTCCCATTTCACCTTTCCAGGGCCAACTCTCCAGAGCTATCAGACGAGCAGGGCCAGGAACGTGAGGATCCAGTGGAGCTCCAGATCAAATGTGGCCGCTGCCAGGCAATCACACCCACCTTTGCTGACATGAAGCTGCATTTGCTTTATGTGCATGGTGAGGAGGTCCAGGTTCGAGTGCACAATGGCCAAGTCCTGCGTGGGGGACGTGAGGCAGAGGACGAGCTCGTCAAGCACGCTGCCCACTATTGGCAGCAGCTCAATGAGAAGCGAAACCTGGTCAAGTGTGGCAGCTGTGATGAGGAGTTCTTTTCCTTCTCCAAGCTCAAGAGGCACATCCTGTCCCAACACCGTGGTGAAGGAAGGGAGGAGGAGGACAACAGCACACCCTCGTCACTGGATGGTGGTGGGGGTCTGGGGATTCTTAGAGCAGGCTCAGCCTATAATTGTGTGCTTTGCAGTGAAGTGCTGGACACAAAGGAGGGAGTGATGGAGCACTGGAGGAGCCAGCACCACTGTGAGCAGCCTAGCCTACTCTGGGATGCCCTGCGCTCCTACCCCGGCCAGGGAGAGGGTGAGATCGAGGGGGACATGAACACACCCGCCCCAAGCCCACACTAACTACCCCAGTCCTCAAATGGGCATTGAGCCCTGAGGCCTGTCTCACGAGGAAAGTTTATATCCTTACAGTTTATTGCTAACACCTTTACAAACATCAACCAATGGCAAGCAGGGTCTCAAGAAGGTATTCACCAACTCCCTTTCAACCCATTAGTTTCTTAATGAGATAAGAGTGTGCTCAAATTGTATTTTTCATAGACATACAATAGTTTCAGAGGTTTCTTCAGACCCCTTGGTGTAAGAGTGGTGACATCTTTTTCATCAGGTCATTGATCAGTGAAAAGGTTTAGATCTCTTCTCTGGGCCCAATAGGTTTCTTTACACCAGTTCTGCAGGTTATAGGTACGGAGGTTATCTTCAGACTAAGGTACCATGGCAGGTAACTGCTTGTAAGTAACCCACCGTCCTCACACTGAAAACCAGGAGTTAAGCATTTACCCACTAGCCTTACTCCGTGAGACAGGCCACGGTACTTGGCTCTTCCTCAGATTTGCTCAGTTTGGAAAAAAAGTCCGCAGCGCAGGGATGGAGAGTTTCCCTGATGCATTTCAGCACGTTTCATCTTTCTTCATAGGGGCATTTCACTGGGTCCTTGATGTACAAACTGAGCACATCAAGTTGATTGATGGTGGATTTGATATTTGTGCTGCAGTTCATCAGCGGGTGTTCTTTCTATTTCATTAACTATTGTTTTCATGTCATGTTTGCACTTTTGGGTTTTCTTGAATCTGTTTTTGTTTCAAATTATATATTTAATATGTTGTTTGCATTTTTTTACTTCTTATTTAAATATGACATTTACGATAATTTATAGCCCGCAAGACACGATTAAGCTGTTAAAACGTTGAGAAATGACAGTCTCATTTTAAGGGGCACACTGTCTACTGCAGTGACACTCAACCATGTGCTGTCCAATACCAAGCGCATGCAGGCGGAAAAGAAATGTTCAGCAGTCCACCAGCCCGTCTGACTGACAAGTCCACCTCGGTATGGGTGAAGAGGTGTTAATCGGTGAACTCAATTGGCGTGGTGTCGAGTTGGAAGGTATTCAGGCACAAGGTCGTCCATGGCACGGGACTGAGTGTCACCGGTCTACTGTCACACTGGCAGGCATCTAGATTTCAGCCTTCAGTTATTATAGTTTTAAAGAAATCACTCACTGTACAACCCTCCTATGTGACATTGATCCGGTAACGGACATTTCAGTTCTTCGGTTATGACTGAATATGCTACTTATCTTAACAATCTGGTTAACGGCAGCGTAGGGTCCTCCCTCAGCTTTGACACGGGCAGGAAAGCTCTCGTACCAGCACCCGAGCGGCATCCTCGTGGCCTTCTGAGAAAACGGTATTCCTGCGTCCTCTGGCTCATAATCAGTACGGCTCTCTGCAGGCCAGGTTCTATCTCAAGTTGTTAATAGATGCCTATATGTGTATTCTGTGATATGCTGAGGGTCTGTTCACACGAGTGACTGTAGAAGTGATTTTGATATTTTGGATTTTAACCACTGACGGAATAAGTGGTTGATTCTACCAGTATGGAAAGGAAACCATCAAACTGCCTACTGTACCTGTTGTTGCCAGCTAATGTATGCACCTGTGGAGTTATGTGCACCTAAACTCTGATGACGGAGTTACCTGAACGGTTAGTATGTCCAGAAAAATATGCTATTTTATATTCTAGATCCATGAGGTCTTCTAGTGCATCTATGCGTGTGGCTGGCTGTTCGAGAACCAGCGCCGAGACTCTTTTATTTTTGGTTCTTTTGTTGGCTTCTTCTTATGGGCGATGCTTAACGTCTTGTTTCATGGTCGGGGGTATATATGGGCTATTACCCATATCAGTTATGATATGGGTAATAGCTGTATTAACATATGTATTTGTGTGTCTTTCATATGATGAGAAAATAATCACAGGGTCGGTTGAATGTACCTTGAATGTTATGAAATCCCTACCAAATTATTCACATGAATCTATATAGACCTATAGAGATAGATGAATATACAGATATATTGAGAAATATATATATTTACATATATTGTCCTGTCATGCAGTGGAGGTGGGGAAACCAGAGGTGAATATATCATTGCCAAAACTGGCAACTAAAGCCATGTAGCCATGTATGTGTCTGACACAAACACTAGCACTGCAGATGAATGGAAAAGCATCGATTCTCAGACATGAAGAGGGGAGACGCGTTGCTGTTCATTCACTAAACGCCATATCTGTGGCTCTTTGCTCCTCAGAGAGATGAGGAACTACATGACTCTCAGTCATGTAGTTCTCAGTCTCACCAATCCGAATGTGTGAAAAGCCACACATCAGTAAGTTTGTTTGGTTCAACAAAATAAAATAAAAAGTTACTGTCAAAAAAAAAGAATTTAAAAAAAGGTTGGAAGTCTTTGTGCTTGTGACTCTGTACCTGGAAACCTGTTTATGAGAATAAAGATATGCTTCATTCAGGAGGAAATGGATGTTGTGTTTCCTTCGACCTATGACGTGTTAACTATTTGATACACGGCAGTCACCCTCCGGCTTCCTCAGCTTTACTGAAGAAGTCAGTCCAGCTGCTCATTTTGATGAGTCAAGCCAGAGACTTTCTTTAAAGCTCCTTACTATGGAGGATCTAACTACATCTGATCCTTCCTGATCAGGTTCATAGCCTAGAAGACATTCTCAATTTTCAAGAGCCAACTCAGGGAAAGAGGCTCCTAAAAGGATGATTTATGTGCTTGTGATGAGAATCACTGATGATTTGTTTAGGTGGATGTAGTGAGGGAGGACACGCAGGTGGCTGCTGTGACAGAGGAAGATGTAGAGGATAGTAAGAGATGGAGATGGATGCTCTACTGTGGGGACCCCTAACAGGGACAGACAGAAGTAGCAGTAGATATAGCAAAAACTTTTCTTAAATACCCTATTTTTTCTAAATTTTTGACAAAGATCATTAAAAAAGTGAGGAACTGATTCACATGCTGCCTAATATCTCCCACCCCCTGACAGGCGCTGTTGTAACAAGAGCTCAACTTGTCCACACTAGGGTCACATCTAACATACGTAGCCCAGACAGCAGTAGACAAGCCAGGGACTATATCAGACAGAACCGACTCGGAGACTGACACCTTCTCTCTGGGTGTGTGTGTGTGTGATTACCTGTAGGTACGTCAGTCAAGTCAGGTGAAGTGGGTCATTTGCAGAGGTTATGGAGAGCCTTCAAGCATATGGCTTCGTCTGTACTCTGTCCAAACGCCTGGAACCGACATCAGCATCCCAGCCAAATTCAAAACAAGAGAAGAAAAGGAGCAATTAGAAAAGTTCCACCCTGTGCTCTCATTCCACATCACATATCACATGCATACGGCAGACACAGGCAGACCAATAATGCACTTGGGTATGTTGAGGCCATGAGGTAGGTATTTTTCAGGGAGAATTCTCCCATTAGGTTCACAGAAAGGGTAGATCGCCATGCTCTGAGTGGAGCATAAAAATAATAGCTGTACGCCTTGTGATACCTTGACATTAGCTTTGCTCTTGCACTAATATCTCTCTATCTCTGCTCTCCCTTTCTCCCACCCTCCTCTCCCTTTTGGTTTCCCTCACTCGCTGGATGCAGCTGGAATTAAATAGGAGGCCAGCAACGACTCCCCGGACATCTGCACACAAGCACAGGCTGATGTTGGCTGACAGGGTAGCACAGCTCAGTGGGTAGAGTGGTCGTCTGGTGATCCGATGGTTGCAGGTTTGATCCCCAATCCTGCTTAAAGCATGTCGAGGTGTCCTTGAGCAAGACACTGAACCCCTAAGGGCTCCCCTAGCGCCACATGGTGGCTGCTCACTGCTCCTATACACGAGGATGGGTTAGATGCAGAGAATTGAAAATTTCCCCTTGCGGGACTGATAAGGGAGCAATGATCAGCTTTGTCGCCGTTGCCATGGCAACGCACAAAGCTTTAACTGATACGGAGGTACGTATATCCGACCCTGCTTTGGAGGTTGAAGGACCTCACTGGTGTGGTCTTAGGAGCACAACTCCTCTCGAAGGCATCAACAACAATCAACCCCGACCAACTCCCAACACGAAACCTCAGCGAGTTTCACCTCAACTCCGAATCTAATTCGCTTCGAACTACTTCACAACCCGAAAGGACTCAGCAGTTCCAAATGAGAATGACTCCAAGTTGGAGTAGTTCTCATTTCTTGTGAAACACAGATAAAGCGGCGACGCGAGTGTACATCAACCCCAATCTACCGGTGCCATCGCACAGCATCACTGGCGCAGATAAAAAGGAAAGTGCTACACGCTGATGCATATTTCCCTTTAATCAGAGCAAACGTGTATC
>OMLC01036738.1:0-13879 GCA_900302585.1 Regalecus glesne
ACGTTTATAGTTCAGGGCATAAAGTCAAACACACAAGGAATTGTGCTCAGTCTTGAAGGATCTTATAAAATAATCTCCTTAACGCTGAGTAAACTAAGTCTTCCTGATTTACCATTTTGTACTATTCCTGACAATATGTTCACACTTGCATTCATTCCCTTGCCCCAAATCAAAATCCTATCCCTTATCCTGATGATTCATAAACATCATTTTCCATTTGAATTTTCCTCTCTGTGTGTTTTGACATCTGGCCAGTAGATAGAAAGTTGTCTTTCCCCACTTAATATCACTGGCACAACCATTACCACATAAGACCTGACAATAAGATGATTGAGTGTTTACCTGATGTCTGCAGCCTGAGGACACCAGAGGCAGTCGGAGAAGATGACCTTGTAAATGAACAGGCCGCCATAATGTCTCCCTACTGTCTTAAGTCCCAGCTCAAACTGTCACTGACAATGTCACCGCTACGCAACTGTTCTATGATGGATACATGTTGGCACACACACACATACACATACACAAATGTGCACATGCAGCACAGGGGCATGGATTTACAGGCACACAATCAGTCATTGCAGCGCTTGTCAATCATCTACTTAGCTTCAAGTTTGCATGGTTTCAGATTATGCCCAGAAGATATGCATGGTCGTACATACACTCCCACGCATCACACAGCAGTGTGGAATTCTCTGTAGTAAGGCGGTATTGATGAGTTCAACATGGAGGATTTATGCCCGTCATGCTCGGTTTGGTGGAGGACAGGAGAGGGCAAACAGTCACACAGACCAGTGAAAAGATCATTACATCTATCATGATGAATTGACAGCCTCCTGTCCCAGTTCACTTTTCTGCCCTCATTGCTCTCCATCAGCCTATCAAGATCCCTCTCGTTCTCTACAATTCACTTTGATGTTTTTTTTTAATTTTGCATAAACATTTTTCGATCCCTCTATGTCTCCCTTCATTTAGATTTAATCATTCTGTTTCACCATATCTCTTGTCCTGACTGGTTCTCGAAATCCTCACATTTAACTTTCCTCTGCCACATCCTTTCTTTTGCCTCTCACTGTAACCCAGCCTCCTACACGCCTCCCCTCAATTCTTCCTTTTATCTTTCTCCCTGGTAGCCCCTCATATCAGCATGTCTGATCAATCTTTTTACTTGAGAAGTCCCACTGAGTTTCTTCATTCTGACTTACTCCATCTGGCAGACTGTGCAGTGAAAAGTGACTAAGTATTTCTTTGCTCTCTGAAAAAAGCCTACCTAGCCACAACCTAGGCAGAGAATTTGAATGAACTACTGTATATAAACTAAATGAAGCACTACTACTCAAGCTCAACAACAAGTCCCCTGGCTACGATGGATATCAATTAGAATTGTACAAAGTTTTCAGGTCCTTTATATATTCTTTTTTTCAAAACGATCTCTAGAATCTTTTATGGTTTCAAAATCCCCCACCATATGGATACTGCATTAATTACACTCATCCATAAACCAACCGAACAAACGCTAATATTCAATCCAGCCATCCATTGTCGACCGCTTATCCAAAGCCAGGTCACAAAGGACCCCAGATACTGCTCCCACTATTACCCAGTATCTTTAATAAACCCTGAGGTTAAAATAACAAATAAAAAAATTGGCATCAAGACGGAAATCTTTAATTTCATCACTTGTGCACCAGGATCAGACAGGGTCCATTAAAAAACATACAAGGATGATTCAACATAATTCATCTCCACAAAACCAAAACTAATGCAGAAATCAAATATTAAACATTTTGGCTTTGGCTCCAATTTCATCAACTGGATTAAGATTCAAGAAAACAGAACTTCAGGATCTGCAGTTACCAGTGGACAGATATGTAGATAATTAACCTAAACATAGGTACTAACAATGGATGCCTATTTTGCACTTTTCATAGAACCACTTACCTTAGCCATAAGACAGAATAACTGTTTCAGGGATTTAAAGCATCTCACACCATCATTAATCAGTTTATATCCTGATGAGATATTTTCGTATCTCAGAAATCCATCAATCAGGATTCTAATTGACAGCTATGGCAAGGGTTCTGACTACTCCTACTTAACTAGTCTAGGTCCAACATTCTGCCTCTAAGCCATTTTGACCAGGATAATCAAGTTGGGGAGTTTCAATATACATGATCACACAAGTCAATCAACTAAATACCTTGGAATCCATGTATCAACAACCCCAAATGACATATTCAAACTCAATTTTACCCCATTACTACATAGCATCAAAAACCTGGATAGATAAAATAAACTTTCATACTCTTTAACTGGCTGCATTTCAAACTTCAAATGAAAATTATTCCAAAAATAAACTATTTGCTGTGACCCGTTAATCCACTCCTGCTCTGGTTCTCCTCCCATAATTCAACAGTCAATTAATCCTACTGGAAATACAAAAGGTCAAGAATCAAAGTAACTATATTCCAATGACCCAATATGGCAGATGTGATGCAATTTATAGTTACCTGTAAATAAAACCTTGTGTTTCTCTAAACCATGTCCAGTGCCCAACTCTGCTCCTTCAACTGGCAAGCCTTGCCATAGTATGACAAACTACATCAAACTATGTATATGGGACCAATGTTCTACTGTAATATCAATTGTAGGTTATCTGTCCAACAGATGCACTGTCCTATCATACTCATGTTTCAATCCTTTTCCTTATTCAAGTAAGAAAATGTTCTAGCTGCAATATGGTTTAAGCTACCCAGTAAAAAACTTCAACAGCGATATTGCCAGTTATTGTTAGACGATTCCAGTTGAATAAAATAACTATAGAAAAGCCTTGGTTTCCAGCTTTGAATATGACAGAAAAGAGCATGTATGCTCAGTTGACTCTCAAGATGACTAAAAGTTAATCAAAAGTTTAAAAGTTGTTTGAAATGTTTATTCTGCTGACATCAGATGGGCCTACTCTAGGCCTCTGGTGGTGTAGGGGGTTGTGGAGATGTTTAGTACATCTCTGTGTCATACAGTTGGGTGTTTGAATCCTAGCTGCGCCGTTTCCAACCACGCCGGAGGTCCATAATTAGTGGGTCATAATTGGCTAAGCCTCACATGGGTATAGGGGTTAGGTTGGATAAAGGCTTCTAGGTTCACTAGTGTCCCCCTCTGGGTCATCCGGACGCTCGCAGTTAAGTGAAGGGAAAGTACTCTCGCTTTGTTCTCCTTTGATGGCCAAGCACTGTGCTTTCCCCACAAGATCGTGATTTCTAAAAAAGTGAGGGCTAGTGGTCACATGACTTAGAGGAGACATGCTATGGCTTCCTTCTTCCTGTCGACATTCTAGAGGGGCATCAAAAGAGACAGATCCAGTAATAGATACCTTGGGAATTTGGATGGGAAAAAAGGGACCAAAAAAGCATGGCCTATTCTGTGGTTTACTTCAAATGAAAGTTAACATTGCTTATTATCTTTGTTGTTTGACTAGCACTTACTGTTGACTTGGTTGGCTTTGATAATGCTTAATTCTTCCTCTCTGGGAAAGTCAAATGTGAAATTAGTCTGTTTTCTATGGAGTTTGTCCTTACCTGAATCAAGATTCTAAGGACAGACTGTGTTTACCCATTTCATATTCTGTGAATCTAAAGACTTTCGAAACTTCAACTGTGATTTAGGGCAACACATTAAACTTACCTTCTCAGTAATGTTGGCAACAGCCAACTGTTCAATATCAGTGAGAAAGAAAAACAATCTGGTTCCAGTCTAGCGGATGAGACCCTATAAATAAGGTTTCTTTTTAATCAACTTTACTCTCTTTCAGTCCCTCCACCTTGCCTTTGCTCCCTGCAGTTCCACCTCTCCCAAAGGTGATGATGGGGGCCCAGGGGCAGCAGATCAGAGGAGCTGAATGGTAATGGTGAACAACCATCTGGATGCACACAGACAAACACACACCCACATCTCCTCCAATCCTGACATCTGCCTATCCTGCAAACACTATTAAAAAAACATGGCATAACAAGTGAGTGAGGATAAACTTGCTACAAGTATGTTTACCATCAAAATGCCAAAGATCTAAGATCTGCCACTCTTTCTTGATTAAAAATCATCCAATCAAAACTTCCTCCTTTATCTCATGTGCAGCTGCTTTGGGTAAAATCTACTGAAGTAGTCAAACTATCCAATCTCAACCACATCATTGCTTATGGCACTACACATTCCGCTCAAAATATTTCTGGAATATCAAAAAAACACCTATCCAATCTCAACCACATCATTGCTTATGGCACTCCACATTGCTCGCAAGATATTTCTGGAATACTTTTTAAATAATAGCCTTATCGTTCCTCAGCTTTGCAGTAAGCTAGAATGTAATATGTTAATACTGGCTAGAAAAACTCTTCTGACTAACACAAATTATTTTGGCACCAATAGCTGATGGGGAAAAATACCCCTATTATCATTATCTAAAATTTCTGAATAGTCAGTACTTAAAAATCCCCATATTATTATGTAAGCTACAGCCAGGGGGATGAGTTGCACTTGGGAGACTGCAATACCCAATTTCATATAAAAATAACCACCTTTATAGGGATAGTGCGTATAAATTAACATTTAGAATGTAAATAAGCCAGATTTAATCACCAGACTAATTCTCAACTATGGTCCAGTGTCTTGCTCAAAGACTTTTTTAAAAAACTAGTTAATTGCCACACGACACAGGCCGGTGGAGTTTGCCCACTGCATTTAACCCATCCTATTATATAGGAACAGTGAGCCCCCGGCATGTGGCACTTGGGTAGAACTTAGGGGTTCAGCGTCTTGCTCAAGGACACCTCGGCATGCCTTCTGCAAGACTAGGGGTCAAACCTGCAACCTTCTAATTGCCAGAGGACCACTCTACCTATTTTGCTATGCCACCCCTACATAATCACACTTTCTCCAACACATCTTGAGACAGGTCCAACCTCTCACACTTGAACTCCTCTATGACAACTTTCAATTTAGTGGCAAAAGTTTCATGCAACTAATGAATTGGTGATGGCTGAAGATCAGAATAATTGGCACAGGCAACTTTTTTCCAGTTCAAAAAAGCAATAGAAACCAAACAAAATGCCTTTGGAAAGATAAAACTGAAAGTACCTTGAGATTGACTGATTGAATTGAAGAGTCATTGTCCCAAAGTGTCACATGTTTAATACATCATGGCTGAGTGTCTGATGCAGTCTGCAGCGCATCACATAAACCAGAGGGTCTAGAACACTCCTCCCATTCAGAAACGTCTTTTTCCTTTTTTTAAATTAAACTTTGAAATTTGCTTCCGTTTCATAATTTGTGTTTTCATTGTCTTTTGAACTCCTACTCTGCCTTTGAGCAGTTACACAAGGAGCAGGAAAAATGAAAAGCATCACCTAGTCTACAACTGGTTATCAACCTGAACAAAAACAGCAGTAGTGGAAATGTGATGAGGGTTGCTATATTGTAATCAGTTTAGCATAGCAGGAGAAACCGGGAACCTAAGGGCAAGAGCACAGGAGCTGTGACCAGAAGATTGCAAGCTGGCAACCCACAATCTAAAAGCTACTGCAGTGGCTAATCTACGGTGTATCATTAAGCATGTGCTGCTCAGATGTGTGGTCTTCTCCCTGCGTTCACTACACTCATGAGGTTCTTTAAAACAAGAATGTGTTTTTTTATTTTAATTAGATGGTAAATGGAATTGTTATATGGCGCTTTTCCAGTCTAGATGTGGTATTAAGAAAAAAAATTCACTGGGTCAGGGTTTCTTAGCCTTTTATAACCTGAGGGGCATTTTTTTATTTTTCCTTTTTATTGCTACAAGACACAGGTCAATGGCATTTTTTTCTGTATTTAACCCATTCAACTGGAGTTGAAGGGACAGTGGGCAGCCACCATTTTGGCACCCAGGAAAAAGTTAAGGGTTCAGTGACTTGTCCAAAGACACTTTGACTTGTTTTCTTGCAGGACCAAGGATCGAACCTGCAACCTTCTGATGGCCTGATGACCGCTCTACACACTGAGCTATGCCGAATGAAATGTCATGAAAACATGCTGATATTCAAATGTAAGTGGTCATTAAAATTACGCAATATAAATTAATTTTTATGTGAATTTCTGAGCACATTGTTTTGTGAGGACCCTAATTTACATCTCACCCTCAGCGGGATCAAACCCGTAACTTAGTTCTGATAGTTCAAATCATCTTAATATCACAGTAGGAAAAACTAATTGTTGATCACCCCTTCAATCCAAATGTGTATCAGCACAAGCTGACTGATCCATCATCAATAAGGTATCCATAAACTAATCTGACTCAATGTAAGTATGATGAACATGTTTGTTGCCAATTTGCCAGCATTTCAGAGGCACCTTGATTTGCAGTGACCCTAACAACAGCTCTGAATGTCCTCAACTCTGCCCTGCTCAATGTTGTCTGAAATCATGGCCAGTCCAATCCAAATATAATCATTCCCTGTTATTGACAATCACAAGTTGATTACCAATTGATTTACACAGCATTAAGCTATTACTGCCTCTTTTTTTAAAATACTAATGGGAGCATACTGATTTAATGGGAGCATACTGATTTATAAAAGCCCATCAATACAATATGACCAACTCTTACGTTTTTATTTTGTTACCCTTGGAGCCAACCTTCAGTCAAGACTGTGTGTGTTTCTGTCTTGGTGTTGTAGTGTGACAGCAAAAATGAAGTGTGTGTTGTTATTTTCACCATGTTGGCCATCTGTCTGCAACACTCTTGGGTCATGTTAGTCAGGTCTGGGTCAGGTTTGTTGATATTGCTTGTGCTTGTCACTATCCTGCTGAATAGAGTAGAAACCACCTACTGCCGTCTGAGTTCAAATTATTCACTATACAATTATCAATAATGTTTGAATTTGAACTTGGTCGGTAGGGCAAAGATCGCCAATCTCGCTCCAGTGTAAAAGGCTTCCTATTTGCTTTTTAACTTTCAAAAATATATTCCTCTACATGGTAGAGTCCTGAGACAAATGAAAATATCACTGGATGGTAATCAGCATACTTAAAAAAAGGATCAAATTTGCTTTTACGATATATTCCTGAACCCATCGTCAGATGAAATATAGGTCTATCTTACATTGGTGGATATATATTTTTTCTTTACAAAAAGGCTTTTCAGCTCCAAAACACACCCTTGGTTCAAGGGCGGCATAGCTCGGTGGGTAGAGTGGTCGTCTAATTAAAAAAAAAGAAATGGCTACGTGGCTGTGCAGCGAATAGCCGCGTCTTTTGCGACTCCTGTACATTGTTTTCGATGGCTGATTATAGGGTGTGGACTCAGGCAGGCTATAGGGACCTTAATAAAATGACAAACATGCTCAGTGAACACGAGAAGACCGCAGTACACATCAGAAGCCAAAAGGGCTTTGAAAACATTTGGCACTAGCCATATCGATTTAGCTCTCAATGGGCAAAGACGATAATTGACCGAACTTAACAATTGAAAGGTTAGGGAGAATAGAGATATTTTAAACAAACTGAGTGATGCCACCTGCTACCTAGCTAAGCAAGAAATAGCATTTCGGGGCAATGAGGCCAGAGCAGATTATCTATCAATGGCTCTGAGGCCAATTGTCACCTCCATTCTGGTTGTTCTGAAACAATCATGAGCGAACATTATTGACCAAAATCACATGGTCTCAGTTAGGCAAAATATGTTATGTAATGTATCATGTCAATTTTATCCACATTAGAATATGTATCTCCGGGAATGTGAGCAGGGGGCAGGGAGCATGCCTACCCAATGACATGATGCCAATAAAAACATTGAGTAGCAAGGGCTAAGCAGTAAGGAATCCCATTGAAAATAAAAAATACAGGATAATGTGTGACTGAACATCAGGGCATAGATGATTTAACGAGGCTCTTTGAGTGATATGAAGAGGCCTGTTTGATCCACACTGGTGTCAGCTACAATATCTACCTTTTTTCCAGAGGATATGAAGGAGGTCCTTCTCCAGAGGCTGGTTGAGAATTATCAGACAGATCCTTTGTTTTCCTAGATACAGAGACAGACAGACAGACAGACAGACAGACAGAGAAGAGAGAGAGTGAGAGAGAGATTGATGTTGTGGAAGGAGTTAAAACCCTGACAAGACAGACAGATGAGCAGTGAAAAATATTGAGTGAGAACATAAAGGTCATTTAATTTTTTTTTTTTTAAATCGGCAAATAAGTAGAAGAAGAAGAAGCTTTATTTATTCATCATTGTACATTGTATTTAGGTTGTCTATTTACTCTTATTATTCATGATTTTACGTAAAGCACTTTGTGACCATGTGTTTTTGAAAGTGCTATATAATTATACATTTATTTACCAGGATACAACAAAATGCGTTCTCTGCATTTAACCCATCCTATTGAATAGGAGCAGCCACAGTGCCCAGGGAGCAGTTAGATATCACACCACTAATCCTCCTATTGCAAGATGACAGCACTGCCTCCTGAGCTATGCCACCCCTAAGAGAAGAAGCAGTAACAGGTTCAATGTCTTGCTCAAGGACACTTTCATCCACAGAAAGTTCTATTTTTATAATCAAAACCACCTTTGTAAACATCAGCTGTAGTTTGAAGTTAGTAGCCTTCATTGGACAAATTTAACAACAAAGGAAAGACAAAGACATGATAATGAGGTTATTAACATGCAGCCGGCTCAGAATAAAGAGAATTAAAGTGAGAATTAAATCTAAACACAACTTCAAATGAGCCCAATTTTTAAGTTTTTAGGTGTACTTTCATTTTTTTGTCCCTTTTTCCCCACCCGAATTCCCTGTGTTGCCTATTGCTGGATCAGTCACTTCTGATACCCCTATAGAGCATCGACAGGAAGGAGGAGGCCATAGCATGTATCTCCTCCAAGTCACATGACAACCAGCCCTCACTATTTCCCACATCTATGTCGCGAGGAAAGCGCAGTGCTTGGCTGTCAGGAGAACGAAGCGAGAGTACTTTCCATTCACTTATCCGCCCGAACGACTCGGAGGGGGCCACTAGCAAAAAAGAATACTTTATCCAACCTATGTGAGGCTTAACTCATTATGACCCACTAACTATGGACCTTCGGCCGTGGTTGGAAACAGCACAGTTGGGATTCGAACACCCAACTGCATGACACAGAGATGCACTAAACATTGCCTTTACCCCCTACACCACCGGAGGCCCTAGTTATTATGCGTTTAAAACCTTTATCCACCTGATTTCACAACATCAAGTATTTTGTACTGATGTGATGAAAAAACAAGCCAAGATGTCCTCTACCCCAATTGTGTCATTCTAACACAGGCCTGTTACAAATTAATATGATTCTTTGTGATGCAAGCCAGTTGCATGAAGTATACTTAAAATGAAATTTAAATAAATATGTGAATTATGCTAGAACTTACTGCTAGCAGGATAAAATTCAAACAACTACTGCCAGACTGCAGTATATATCGTCCTAGATTTACATCAGTTGACGAAACATTTCTGAATAAACTTCTCATCCATTTGAACCAACTCAACTTTTTAACAAAAAAAGGAGATTAACATTTCTGGCTCTATGGAGGCAGTGGTAGCTTAGGTAGAGGACACGTCTCTGGGAATGACAACCAGGGGATCATAGTTTCAATCCCACCACAGGGCATCAGGAAGGGCATCCACCCCTTAACCCCTCATGCTCCATTTCCACTACCATTCTTAAACTGCAGTTGTCCAAGTTGCTAGGTGACGGGAGTGGCACTGTGTGATGCAAGGGTAAGGGCGGCAACAGCTGGTGAGGCAAATACTAAATTTCCTAAAGACCAAGGTTGTCTCATTTAACAACGCTTGGTTCAGCCCGCGCGGTCTACAGAGGATACACCTTTTTAGATGGTGTCCTTCGAAGGATGTGGCCCCTGAATTGAGAAAAAAACCTTCGTCTTCCTTTGAACGGTGGGAAAACCAATTCAAAATGAAAAACCAAACAGATTTTGAGGCCCACTTGAATGACAGAATTTTTGCCAACATTACAACTGCAGTCTGTTCAATTTGGTTAATACCTAATAATTCCCCATGTTAATGGCCTTTATGAAACTGGACAAAAGCCATTTGAAAAGTATGCCGATATAGGAGAAATGAAAAGCTGATGGGCAACAAAAAACCCATGGGAGACCAAGCAACTTTTCTGTTTGAGACACCCCTCTTTATCATAGTAAAATACAATACAGTCATTTAGCAGACGCTTTTATCCAAAGCGACGTACAAAAATTTGCTGCTGAAAGGATAGTAAAGGTATTGTGATAAAAATGAAATAAAATAACAAAATCTAACCTGCGACTTTGTCTTCTCCCAACCCAACGAAAAGCTTTTCCATTTGGAAATCTTTAAAACCCACTCCTCAAAGAGAGGGAGGTAAAGCCATCACAAAACCCCCGTTTCCCACAAATCACTACGGAGGCCTGACTCAACTAAATAAATCATGTGCTACCTCTGTGTACGGCTTTGCAACGTAAGGGAGGGGAAAAACAAAAATAAAACATTTCATCAGAACACCCAGCAAAAGGGACTGTTAACTTGCAAATGAATGCAGAGAATCTAAATGTCAGCTATTTGTTATTGTTCCTTTTTTTTGGGTGGAATTACTTCGTAAAGAGCCAGTCATTTGCTGGAAACACAGGCTGACCATCCAGACAGATAGCAGTATCATCAGTCAGAGATGGTCCCAGGTTTCCAAAACAGTCAGTTATTTACCCTGCAATAACTGCTTTTCATAAGGGAGCAGCCTTTAAAAGAGACAAACGGCAATGCCATACAGAACATGGTAAATACTGAATTTTCCAACGTCAAAATTTAGAAAACCTTACTGCAGTCAAATGATCTCATATGGACTGTAAGTTGTGGTTTGAAATGTCTGAACAGTCTGTGTGCGTGTGTCTTCAAGGAGAGAAGCTGATGATTTCATGAAGCATAAAACAGGTTTTTACAATCCAAGATTGAAAGAAATCACTTGTGTTACTGCTATTCTGCTTGCCCGCGCGCGCACACATATGCACACACACACACAAGCACAGTCTGTGCATAATTCACAGAGGCTAGGTTGTAGTATGTCAAGTAACTATTTTCAGTTAAAATGCCTTGCCTCTCTTCATTTAAGGGTAGCCCATCACGGTCATTGTAGTGATTGTACACCAAGAAATCTGCATACTAAGGCTCTCTGCACTGATGACATCAAAGTTCATTTGAATGGCTTCACCTTGGTCACATCAACTCTAATTGTGTTACAACTAATATGAGCCTATTCCGATCCTGCAGGGAGTAAAACAACCTCACTCTCACACTTAGGCTTGCATAGCTACATTTGTCCTCTCTCTCTAAATATGCAGAAGATTTCATTGCACCTGCCTCCATCTAATTTTGTACTTCTTCCCCCACCATGAACTTTGCTCCTTTCCTGAACCTCACTCATATATGTCAGCCTTCTTTTCTTTTCTCCTAACGCAGTTCCCATTGCTACCATTTCAGAATATAGACTTGTGTATTCGCTGATAATGGATCAAATAGTGAAACAAAACACATGGACTGACTTTATCACAGAGAGCTGCCTGAAAAACCTCGATTCACTAAGACAATTTCCCTCTCCTGCTAACTTCACACTCAGCTTTTTATATTCATCCTTCTTTATCTTTGTCCTGGCAGCTTTTATGAAGGGTAGTGCGTTGCCTACTTTTACTTGTTTTCTTGCCATTGCTAAAAAAAGACATGCAAGTACCACACAACTCTTCCTCTCGTAATCACCACAACTATACTTTACGTAACCTATTCTTTCACCTTCAGAGCCCAGCTGCTGCTCAGTTGTACTGAAGAGCAACGGTACTTGAAACACTTAATGGTTTGCATGGAAGAATGCATTAAGGGAAAACGAAATGCTTGCATATGTTCCTCAAAATTTCCGTTGTGTATTTAACTACTTCAAGTCATGAAAACCATCCAATGTCAGCTGATATTTTCATGTTGACGTTAACTCTTAAGTCCAAAGTTCCTCAATTTCTTATGTTACCACACTTAAGTAAATATGAATAAATGTATGAACCAAGTTCACACACACACACACACACACACACACACACATAAATCAACCAAAACATTAAAACCACTTAATACTAATGTAGCTTAGATTCACCTCGTTCTGCCAAAGCATTTCTGACATACTCCACAAGACCTCCTAAGGCGTCTGTGAATTCTGTAAAGTATGAGGTGGGGGAGGGGGTCCATGGATTGGACTTGTACTTCCAGCACATCCTATAAATACTCAATCGGACGGGGATCTGTGAAATATGGACACCTTGAACTCTTTTCCATGTTCATCAAATTGTCCCAAACAGTTTTTATAGAGTGGCAGATTGCATGATCCTACTGAAAGGGAGACCCTGCTACCAGGAAATCCCTTTACCATGAAGGGATATACCTGATCTGGTACGTGTCAAACTAACATCTTCATGAAAGGAAAGGCCTTGCATTCTTGAAATGTGTACAGCTTTCACCCACCCCATTATATAGCAGCAGTTGGCAGCCGCAGTTCCCAGTGAGCAGTTAGGAGTTCAGTGTCTTTCTCAGGGACACTTTAACATGCTTTCTATTTCCTCCTTTTTTTTCCCATAGGGACAGTGCCTCTTTATAGACATTTAGTGTAAAATGTAAACCAGAACTCCATTGGAAGAGTACAAGGACAAAGACTGAGGAAGATTGGTGCAGTGGTAAGAGTTGAAAGGGAATGAAGACACTAGGAGGGAAGGGTGAAAAGGAGGAGTAGATTTGTCAATCTTGTCTCTTAATTGGCTAGTGGTATACAGTGAACCAAAGACATGCTCAACCAGCCATGGCTTTTTAAGGGACAACCATCTCGCACGCATGCACGCGCACACGCACGTGCACTTGAGCACGTGTGTGTGCACGTGTTCAAGTGCACACAATGAATTACATGGCATTGCATGATGTTGAAGGATACTTCACCTTGACGTGCTTTTAAAAAGATGTGAGAATACAAATGCCACTCACACAAAGACAAAGCTCATTTTTGCTTAAGAGGAACACAGTAAAAATATTGACATTTTATTGGGTATTCTTGAGCAAAAGAGGATGAAATGCTGATATCCCAGTTTCAAGCTGTCATTTGGGAAATCACAGAAATTTTCCTTTGGGCATTTTAACCTTCAGTGGCATACAAGGGGCAAGTTTTGTCAACACAAACAACCTTGTCGTCAGGAGGATGAGATTTGTTCTATTCTGTTACCACACATCTCTGTGTTTTTGAGTATTCTACAGAATCAAAACTCGACATCACCACCCCTCCATCCTGGCTGAAGTCTTGCACGACCATGTGCAGGTGTATACATATGTATGTGGTACATACGTCAACACCCACAAACACACACACACACACAAACAGGATTTGTATTCCGGCCGTTTTTCCCCGCTAGCGGGGGTTGACCGGTCCATGGATTCGTCTCCTCCAAGTCATTGACTCTCCATGAATTTTGTTGTGGAGCGAAGTTTTTATGACCGGATGCCCTTCCAGACGCCAACCCTTTAGTCGCCTCTTACGACACGCAGGGATACGGTGGATGAATTCTGACCCCCATCCACAGAGGGGACAGAATCAAGAAATAATCCGAGTAAATTGAATAGCTTCAGGTCATTACAATGGCCGGGACACAGCAGATGTATGTTGTGCCAGATAGACAAATAATCTGATGAGAGACTCCATTTTTCATCCATCTTTTATTTTGTGCTCAAAGTACACAGCAAAAGTTGAAGCTCAGCTTGTTGGGGGGGGTAAAATGTAAATGTCTGAACATCGGAGTTTCTAATTCTCAAC
>OMLC01036739.1:0-20023 GCA_900302585.1 Regalecus glesne
CGACTAGCCTCCTCTATCCTTCCATGGGGCCCTATGCGAGCAAAGTAATGAAGTCCAAATTACAGCACAGGATTGCTAAGAACAAGCCTCTATTGTTCGCCCCAAGGGCACACTAAATGAGTGTCACAGCAAGCAGCGGGGCACAGACCGTTACTGCACTATTTAGTCTGTCCTGTTGTCTCAAGACGGCCCCGTTTCAGAGGTTCTCAGATCAGACAAATACTGCCCCCCTCCTCACCCCCCTCCTTTACCCTCACCCTTCCCCTGTACAACAAATCTACCCCCTCTCCTCACCCCAAAATAGGCCAAATCTCCTCTATTGTGTTTCGACTGCCTAGTGTGAAATTCACTGTGACGTTAAATGTTTTCTAATGAATAATTACTCAATGGATATGCAGGGGGAATATGTGTAATGGATTGTAGACTGCATTTTAAAAACGTCTTTTTTGTCTCTGCTCCGTGGTATTTACAGGACAAAAACACTTGGCCTTTCTCAGAAGAAATGAGGGCTACGGAAAGGGAGGGGCTGAGGGAGGGTGGACCGAGGGCTTTGTGTCAATTAGATCCAATGGATTATCTTTTTTTAATGTTTTTGCAGAGAGTGTTGAGAATCAAAGAACTTCTGCTTCCAAAAGAGGGAGAAAAAAGATGCAAAACCAACAAAAGCTGTGAAAACCTTTGGTCCAAGTGTTGGTGTCGAGAATGCAAAATAGATCGGTGGAATTTTTCCCACTATGCTTAAATGTGCCGCTGTTTTAGGCTCCCCCTTATTCCATTTGCACAGTGTGTTGTGTTTGGTTGGTATGTCAGCCCTGGTGAACTATGGGCCGTCAGCCAAGGTCCTCATGTGCTCTGTAGCGATCATTAGCTTCTCTCTGTTTCCCTGCACAAGTGCAGGGCCTTTCTTCAAAGCCACATAAGACCTCTGTACCCCTTATTTCAATAGAACTGACAAGAACCATGCTTGTGCCTTTGCTGGGGCTTTTTTAGCACAGTGCTCCCCTATATAGCTGTTCCATAATATGTTCATTCTTCCAGTCACATTTAGCCAAACACGAGTGGGAATTTCCAATATGACTGTTATACGTGTGGCACTCTGCTTAAGTTTTTTTGGTTTTGTTAGAGGAAGTAATCCAAAATGTAATTTCTGCATTTACAGTACTAGAGATGTGATCCATTGAACTCTTGTGTTAAAAATACATAATTCTACACAATTTCCATCAAAGGGCAGGAATTAAAACAGACTGATTGTTAGTTATAAAGGAGCGGCATGGCTCAGTGGGTAGAGCGGTCGCCTGGCGATCAGAAGGTTGCAGGTTCGATCCCTGGTCCTGCAGTGAAGTGTGTCGAGGTGTCCTTGAGCAAGACACTGTTCCCCTAACTGCTCTGCCCTGTGATAGACTGGTGAACTATGCAGGGTGTACCCCGCCTCTCGCCCAATGAGAACGGAGATAGGCTCCAGTTCCCCCGCGACCCGATTTCGGATAAGCGGTTGACAATGGATGGATGGATGGATGATTGTTAGTTATGACCTCGCCATAAAGGCCTTGCAGGGAATTACCTTTAACATCCATGATGTGACTTGGTGCTCAGGGTCAGCTGGACATGGAGGGGGCCCTGACCGCCAGGGACCGGGTTGGCATCCAGGACTTTGTCCTTCTTGATGAGACCACAGAGACAGCCTTCCTCGATAATATGAGGAAACGCTTCGATGGAGACCTCATTTATGTGAGCCTGGAGGGGACAATTCCAAGGTTGTTCAAAAATGTCGCTGCATCTGTCAAATCAGTGTACCTACCTTTAACCCCTTCCCTTTCCTGATACTTGTAGACCTACATTGGTACTCTGTTAGTGTCTGTCAACCCATACAAAGAGCTGGACATCTACAACAAGAAGCAAATGGATCTCTACATGGGTGTGAACTTTTTTGAGCTTCCCCCGCACATGTGAGTGCATATAAAAAAATTGATATTTATTATGTGTCACTCTTGCACATGAGTCGGTATGTATCATTGGTCCGTGTGAGCATGTGAGTGTAAAGTGACTCTATGTGTCTAACAAACTGTTGCATAGTCCACACACATACGCACATCTGACTCGAGTAGGAAATCACTATAATTAGAAATTGCATTTTGGAATCTGGAGGAAAGTTCACCTTTGAAATGGATGTAATTACTTTGTATGCATGCAGCTATGCCCTGGCGGACAATGCCTACCACACCATGCTGACAGAGCTCAACAATCACTTCATCCTCATCTCTGGCGAGAGTGGGGCTGGGAAGACAGATGCCTCCAAGAAGATCCTGCAGTATTACGCTGTCAGCTGTCCAAGCACCACTCTACTAGATACTGTCAGGGACAAGATGCTCATGTCCAATCCTGTCCTAGAGGTCTCATAGATACTCTTGCATGTCATTTTACCTACACAACTACAAAAGCATTTGCTGCTTAAGATGTGGTTCCCTTTCTTCAAAAAAAATGTAGCATCATTTTTACTATACATCTATGTTTTATTATATATGTTGGTGTCTTCAACAGGCTTTCGGCAATGCAAAAACACTAAAGAATGACAATTCAAGTCGGTTTGGGAAGTATATGGATATTCAGTTTGACAGTGAGGTGAGGATCCCGACTTGCTGACTATAATCTCTCGCTGCTAGCTGTAGAGTTTCTGTCTTAAAAAAAAAAGAAAGAAAGAAAAGGATTCCCTTATCAGTCCCGCAAGGAGAAATTTGGATTTCTCTGCATTTTAACCCATCCTATTGTATAGGAGCAGCGAGCTGCCAACACATGGCGCTCGGGGAGCAGTTAGGGGGGTTCAGTGTCTTGCTCAAGGCCACCTCGACATGCTTTCTGCAGGACCGGGGATCGAACCTGTAACCTTCTGATTGCTATACTCATAAGGAGTGTGATATTTACAGGGCAATGCGGTTGGAGGACATATCCTGAATTACCTTCTGGAGAAGTCCAGGGTGGTCCATCGGAACCACGGGGAGAGGAACTTCCACATCTTCTATCAGCTGGTGGAGGGAGGAGAGGAAGACCTGCTGCACCAGTTTGGTCTGGAGAGGGACTGCCAGCACTACAACTACCTAACACAGGTATGCACAGTGACGCCACCTTGTTATAGGCTCGGTCTGACAGCCCACGATGTGGAGCTTTGACTACTACTATTGTCTACTCTCTGACAGGGGGAATGTGCCATTGTGTCTTCCATCAAAGACAAAGATGACTGGAAGACGGTTAAAAATGCACTGCAAGTCATTGACATTGATGAGGTTAACACAAATGTAAGTTCCATGCTGAGACTTGGTGGTTTTGAGTTCTACTCATCACTTCTGCTAGCATCAAATACACTTGCTAATGTTTTGTTTCTCTCATGGCAGCATTTGTTTGGGGTCATTGCATGTGTCCTTCACTTGGGGAATATTCAGTTTGAGTTGGACAATGAAGGCCACGCTACTTCCAACAGCAATGCGGCACTGCGCTGGGTCTCAACGGTAAGCCTGTTAGCCTAAATAACTGTCTTTTAGACATTCAGCCGTCATTGCAAAACAAGTGTCTAACAAAGTAGAGGATCTTTAATTCGTGGACTCTTTCTCTGTAGCTGCTGGGAGTCAGTGCTCCAATACTCCAAGAAGGACTAACATACAGGAAGATTGAAGCCCAGAAAGATGAGGTGAAAATTACCATGCACATCAGTTTTCATGACCCCGACCTTTTACTGAGGATAATCGAATAGTGCAAGTCTCATTAAATCCCTTCCATGGGTGTTGAAAAGTAACTGGTTTGTTTTACTGCCAAGGTCCTGAGCCCATTTACAACAGATCACGCGATCTACGTCAGGGATGCCCTTGCCAAAGCCATTTACGGACGGACATTCACCTGGCTTGTTGACAGGATAAATGCATCCCTTGAGAATAAGGTTAGCTGTAACTAAGATTAGCTCGAACCAATAGCCTAGCTAGGAATTGACTGTATAAATACAAGAAAATGTGGTAATGATGAGCTAATGATGTGAATTTGGGGTTATTAATTACCCTGGTTTATTTTTCTGTTTCATAATTTCTCCAAGGACCGCTCGAGGAAGACTGTTATAGGGCTTTTGGACATATATGGTTTTGAGGTTTTCTACGTTAACAGGTAGGCAGTCCCACACATTCTGGTCAACATGGCGGCAGACTATCTTGCTCTCTGTAGGAATGGTATACAATGAGCTCTTTTTTTTAAAGGGATTTTTTTTGTCACTTTTTGGCTTTACAATTGTAAAATGGACTTATTGATGATTGTGACTGAACTTGACCCTTTGCCTTTAAAGCTTTGAGCAGTTTTGTATAAACTACTGCAATGAGAAGCTGCAGCAGCTCTTCATTCAGCTGACACTCAAATCTGAGCAAGAGGAGTATGAGGCTGAGAATATTGAGGTAAGCTAACTTAATGTATTACAAATGAGTGAGACGTTTTTTCTTTCTTAACTTTATAGGATGTGTTTAAGCCAGGTGGCTGCCAAATACGACTGCATTGAAAAACATTTAGGAACACCTTGCTTCTCCAAAGTTTTGGAAAAGTCTCTCCACACAAGAGTGCCAAAACACCTGAATAACAATATCCCATATAAACACTCATAATATATTCCATAACATACAAGCTGTCCTACAACGTATTTATAAAATATTCATAGCATTGGATAATAATGTGTTCTAAATTGGTATACTCTTGGATTTACCAAAGGCCTTTGATACAGTTGATCATAAAGTTCTCATTTCCATTTAATTATTTGTTTCTCGTTTTGTCTTCTTGATGTCAATCAGTATGTAAAGGAAATAAACTTCCATGGTATTAAGATATATTGTAAATCTTAAAGGGGAGGTTCTACTATTAGGTTTCTGGCCTCTCCTGCACAATCCATGATATGCTTATTTTTTTTGTGCTTTTTATTGCTTCCTTTGAGCCCCCCCAAAAAAGCAACAACATTTTTTTTTCCATCCTCTAGTGGGAACCAGTACAGTTCTTCAACAACAAGATCATCTGTGACCTGATTGAAGAGAGACACAGGGGCATCATATCGATATTGGTGTGGACTGAGGAAACTGAAATATGTAGTTAGAAACCACAAGAGCAGTTTATAAACTAGAAGATAGTACTCACTCATCACATCAAACTGTGATCAGGGATACTAAGATGATCTTATTTATTTATTTATTTGTAGGATGAGGAGTGTCTCAGACCAGGAGAAGCCACAGACCTCACCTTTCTGGAGAGGCTAGAGGAGAAAATGGGAAATCACCCTCACCTTGTCACGTGAGTGAAATTACCTTCATTTTATAACTCCAAGGCTGACAGGCTATCACACTCTTGTATTAGCCCAGCATCATTGATGGTTGAAGTTTAAAAAGTGTGGTTTTGAAAATGAAAATCGTCATCAGTTTCTTTATGCGTGCTCAATAATCCAGGTAAGCATATCACAAACAATGCTGAGTCAGTTCATCTGGACACCTTTGTTGAGAGAAACGTTTCATAGGAGACATCTTCATATCTGCTGTAGGAGTGATGTGATTTTTCTCTTAATAAATGTGTCCAGATGAACTGATTACATTTTTTTATGGTGATTTTCATCAGGTTTTAATGATCTTAACTAGTGTAACTAATGTCAGTGTTGTTATTTTTACTTTTTTGACAATCATGTATTTGGTCATCAAGCAGTCACATCAGATGAGTACATTAGTCATGTCAGTACATTCATATAATTCAATATTTCACCACTTTATACTCGGAAGTAAATCCCTCTTTTTGGCACTCTGCTGACTGATGGTTTGTCTCATCCACGGTGATGGAGCTGACGGAGAAAGAGGTTTGGGCTTTTCTTTACACCTCTCACTCTTCATCTGTCTGTCTCTTTCTACCTATTGACTTTAGGCACAAGTTGGCCAACAAGATGACACGTAAGACTCTGGAGAGGGGAGACTTCCGCCTCCTCCATTATGCCGGGGAGGTGACCTACTGTGTTGTGGGTAAAAGAAACCACAATCTCAGACCCAGTGATCTGGTCCCTAAAGTCTCATTATTTTCCACTGACAAATATACGCGAACAACTTAAAATCCTTGTGTCTTATATTTCAGGTTTCCTGGACAAAAACAATGATCTCTTGTACAAAAACATAAAACATGTGAGTCTGTAAGTCTGAGATGGATGGGAGACTTTTCTAGATTAGTTCCTAAATTATTAACTATCCTGTAGACTTACTGTAAATAATACAGGAGGGGAATAGGGTAAATTTGGTAAATGAGCCTTGAGTATCAACGTTTTAGTTTGTGTCTGTGTGTTTGTTGGTTCCTGGTACACACCCACAGATATCTGATTAACCTACACTTGTGTGTGATGTCTCGCATTCTCATAGCTAATGTGTCAATCTAAGAACACCATAGTCAGAGAATGCTTCTGCACCATAGATCCAGACAGCAGACGACGCCCAGAAACAGTGAGTTTACCGCAATGAATGTCCGCTCCGTATCTCTCGCCATTGTCCTTTGACTCACTTGTGTCTCACATCGATGACATTGATGAAAGCAACAGCACAGAACACAGTGGAACTACTGTGTTCTGATTCACATCTATTTGTTGCGTCCATTGAAACGAAACAGAAGCTTCTCTCTGCAGAGGCAGTCTTGTCTTATTGGTCAACCATATGTTTCTGACTGATGAACTGTTAGTGTTATGACCCCCTCAGTCTGTGTCTGTAGGTGGCGACCCAGTTTAAGAGCAGCCTGCTGAAGCTGACAGAGATCCTTATGGCTAAAGAGCCCTGGTATGTTCGTTGTCTCAAATCCAATGAGTCCAAGCAGCCAGGTACTGGAAAGAGCACAAATTCACTGCAACAGTTTTGTTAATGGTTGGGAATGTTAAATTTTGGGTAATGCCTTTGAGTTTAGTTTGATCTTAGTTGTCATTTCTGTGTGTGTGTGTGTGTGTGTGTGGTTGTGTGTTTGTGTGTGTTTCCATATCTAATGCATGGATACATATTCTCACTGACTCCCCACTTAGGCACATTTGACGAGGCACTGGTCAGGCACCAAGTGAAGTATCTGGGTCTAATGGAGCACCTCCGAGTCCGACGTGCGGGTTTTGCCTATCGACGCAAATTTGAAGTCTTCTTACAAAGGTACCATAGACGATTACAATCCTACCTATTTCAAGTAGTTTTTTGCCTCCCTTTTAAGTTGGAAATGATTTCCAAATGGAGAAATTCCTCTCTAGGAGATTGATAATATGTTGAGTACATTGGTGTTTTGCTATGTCTCATAGATATAAACCCCTGTGTCCAGCCACCTGGCCCCATTGGAGAGGAGTGCCTGCTGATGGAGTGGAAGTGCTGGTTCAACATTTGGGCTACCTGCCAAATGAGTACAAAATGGGACGGTGAGAGCAGCTCTTCCAAAACTATTTGGATTGGACAGATTAATTGTATGGACTAATATATATCCAGGAAGACCTATTGTGCTTTACCCATGTCTTATAGAACCAAAATCTTTATTCGACATCCAAGGACACTTTTTGCCACTGAAGATGCTTTTGAGAGATGCAAACATGATCTAGGTGAGAACAAATCAGCTGTAAAAAAATGCATCATTCATCATCATTTGCAAAGCGAATCTAATATCATACTTTAAATTTGCAGCAACTCGACTCCAGGCAAAGTATAAAGGATACAGGGCAAAAGGAGAATTCAAGAAACAGAAGGAAGCAGGTAAATGGCAATAATCATGACGATTAGATGTACATTATGTACAATTTATCATAATCATTTTTGGCATAAAGAAAAATAACATGCGTATTTGAATGCCTTGATATATGTCTTGATAGGGGTGTCATAGCTCAGTGGGTAGAGCGGTCGTCTGGCAATCGGAAGGTTGCAGGTTTGATCCCCGGTCCTGCAGAAAGCCTGTCGAGGTGCCCTTGAGCAGGAAACTGAACCCCTAACTGCTCCCCGAGCGCTATATGTTGGCAGCTCACTGCTCCTATACAATAGGAAGGGTTGAAATGCAGAGAAATCCAAATTTCCCCTTGTGGGACTGATAAAGGAATCTATTATTATTATATCTCTCAGCTACCAAGATTGAAACTTGCTGGAGAGGAGTGCAGGCTAGAAAGGAGAGAGAGAAGAGAGCATGGGCTGTCAAAGTCATCAAGAAGTAAGGAAGAGGAGGAAACACAATATCAAAAGGTCACAGGCCCTATCCATTAACTGTTTCTACATGTTACATAAACAATATGTTAAAACACATTTCAGATTCATAAAAGGATACATGACAAGACGGGAAGCAAAAACCACAGATAATTCTGAATACCTGGCTTTTGTAAGACAAAGTTACCTGAACAGACTAAGAAACAATCTGCCAAGAACAGTTCTGGATAAAACCACATGGCTACCTCCTCCTCCTGTGTGTCAAGAGGTACAGGCATATGCCAGACTTGTTAATTTTTTAATTCTTTTTTTGTTTTAATTTAATGTTAAATTTGCTCTTTCGTTTGTTTATGTGCCCGCCCCCCCCTCAGACATCAGAGATATTGCGTAAGCTTCACTCTCGCCTCATGGTGAGAAGATATGTGAGAGGAATCACCCCACAGCAAAAAGCCCAGGTAACAGTAAAGTCAGTGGCCATGTCAAAGACATTATCCTACCAAGGATCAGTATGTGGCTGTTTGATTTGTTCACCTTTTAGATTAAACAGAAGATGACACCTATATGAGTAATGAAACATTTCTTTCAATAAACATTGCATCCAGATGAACTGATTCAACCTCTTTTTTGTGATCACTCTTATATTTCCACCCTCTCCAGTTACAGTTGAAAGGTATAACCAGTGCCATCTTCAAGGGAAGAAAGGACAGTTATCCACAAAGTGTTGCTCAACCCTTTGTGGAGACCAGAATCAGTGAGTATTATTACAGACATCTATGCAGACTTGGCATCTCTTTCGGTGAACCACTCTGAAGCAATTTATGTCCTTAGGTGAGCAGGATGTAAATGCAAGAGTCCTGCAGATGATTCGGAACGAGCGTATCAAGGTAGTTCAGAAATTACGAGAATAATACAAGAGGCAATAAAAGATACAGCATTGCATCAAATACTGTTTGGCTTGTCTTGAATTCTCTGTTTTTGCAGTACAGTGTCCCAGTGATGAAGTACAACAGGAATGGCTTCAAACCAAGGCCTCGACAGCTCATCCTCACTCAGACAGCTGCATATGTAATAGATGATGCCAAGATCAAGCAGAGAGTGTTGTATACCTCTTTAAAAGGTCAAAAAGATACATTGTTATTCTTAACACAATACAAAAAACATCACCCTTGGCACCTAACAACTTAATAATGTTCGATGTTAATTTTAGGTATTTCAGTCAGTAACTTCAGTGATGGCATCATTGTTTTCCACATAACATGTGAAGACCCGAAACAGAAGGTACTTTGAGCATATCTGCATACATATTGGAGTTTAGAACAGAGAGATTGTAGAAATGGCTAATCAAGTCAATTTTATGTATATGTAAATGATCCAGCCTCAGAACCTCTTTTTCCTAGTCTAAAAGCTCTACTTCAGTGTCTTTCACTATTATGATCGGACTTTTACCCGACTGAAAGAAAAAAGAACTTCAAACTTTATCTACAAAATAACTATTCTCACCAGAACAGAGCCATTGTGGAAGTACAGATGTCAATAGTAATATCGGTGTTAGTGTCAGACTAAATGTAAAATCACCCGATTATTTTGATCTATTTACTCTTATTTGTTATGATTTTATGTGAATTGCTTTGTAACCATGTGTGTTCAAAAATGCTATATGAATAAACTTTTACTGACTTAGAATGAAAATAAAATTTCTAGGTTTACTCTGAGGACTCCAGAAAATCACCTTCAAATAAGTTGGGTTCACTTCCAATTTTATTTATTTATACGGTTGTTTCAGGGGGACCTTGTAATGGAGTGTGACCACCTCTTTGAGTTTTTGACCAAACTCAGCACGGTTGCTAACAAGCAGAGTGTCATCGAAGTAGTCCAGGGGAGGTAAGTTACTTTAAGGCCATTTTCCAACAGTGGTAATGATCTCCCAAGAACAATGGACTAAACACATCATATATTCTTGTACTGACTTTCAGCATCAAGATTGAAATCCAAGCAGGTAAAGAGAGTACTGTGGACTTCAGCATTGGTCAGCAGCCCATGGTGTATAAAGCCAAGAATGGACACCTCATGGTGGTGAGTGACATACATACATATATATATATATAAACTGCCCTAGGTCCAAATCCATCATTAGCATACGGCAAATATTTAAGTGAAATTGTCTTTGTCACTGCAGGTGTCCACTCGAGTGAGGACATGATGACCTGCATAGAGTAGAGGTACAGACACACAAGCTACACACCTACATATTTCATCAGAGAGAGAGAGAGAGAGAGAGAGAGAGAGAGAGAGACCCCAGAATCAGCTGAAAGCATCTTTTTATTGCAGTGTGAAATTCTCACCAACACTGGTGAGTTTTGGCTGTGGCTGGTAAATTGATCTGTTGTACTAGGCCCGTTGGTAAGGTACAGGTAGGCGATTATCTCTTCATAAAGTCGGTTCAGGCCATTTTACAGTCATAATGTCTAGCGGTATTTGTTGTTTCTTTCCTTCCTTTGTCTTTTTTTGTAATGGGAAATCCCAATCAGCTTTCATACTATTATATGTACAGTCAATGTTGCTGTTGGCTGTCTGCCGAGTTGTCTGGTGAAGTGGTTCTCGAGTGGTCGTCTGTGCCTGTCCCTCATTCTTAACCTCACTAATAACATGGCTGGGTATTAGCCTTTAATGTTTATAGGATTAAACCTCAAGACTTGGGGCATACTACATTATCACTGCCCCCCAAGAGGTCCCGCTTAACCCACTACATTAAGGTAATTGTCATAAATTGGATGCTGAACTTGCCATTCTGATCCAAGTTTCCTCTGAAATTAGGGTTTTGTTTTGCCCTATGGTCAAAAGGGGCAATAGTTTTTAGATCTGTTGGTCAGAGTCCCTGTTTAGCATACAGACGATGCTACTATACAAGGTTGGTTGAATGCTAGTAAGTGCAGCTCTCTTTAGCATTGTGGTACTCTGCCAAGGGGTGCCAAGATGAAATCCCGGCTACCATTAAGGCCAAAGGAGCTCCACATACCATGACATCAACAAGCTGAAAGGGGGAATGACCCAAAAATATATATACTATGTTTGCGCTTTGGTCCACTTGACCTTAAGCATCATGACTTGTGTCACCCAAAGTACCTCACAGTTCCATAAGACCATGCATCGATTGTGAGCAAAAGCACAGGTGGCCCAGCAGGAACCACATGTCTAACCCTGGCAGTGTTGGTGCCATTCTACCACCTACGCAGAATGAGCTTTGGCCTGCTGGATTCAGGACCCCTGCAACAAGCATCTATGCAAGAAACAGTCGTCTGGTATTTACACCACTTCTCCATTCACTGGAGAAGCTGTTTGTGGCTGCCTATTAAAATTCATGATCGTTGGTCATAGTTCTGATCAGTTTTGCCGTGCGACCAACTAATATCTCATATTGACACTTTTATAATCTTGCTGGCACGTAAGTAAGTTATGCCTCCTGTCACCAAGAGCCCCAGTTTGGTTTTGCAGAGATTTGTTCCAATTTGCTTTGCAGAAAAATGGTGTTGTGAATAAATGCTTTGTCTAAAGCCATTTACTAGAGCCGTTTTCAGCCTTCACAACCCACTTCTCTTTCTTTTTCCTGTCACCGACCCTAATTCTATCTCCTATCTCTCCTATCTCTAATGCTGTGCAAAGTAATGAGGTGAATAATGGCTTCTGTCCTCCTTATTGGCCATTATATCAAAGGCAATGGAATATATCCTTGCCACCAGTTAATGACTTCATTTTCTGATGTACTTGAATGAGAATGTGGAATGATCCTCATCCACCACTGTTTTACAAAGCTGGTAGGCAGCAGTTAAGTTTTGACTGTGGCTGATAAGTTTGCCTCCCCTGCATCCACTGTGGGTTCAGGTCACGGATCATTATTTTTTAAAGTTTCAGTCCTAGTCAAACAAAGAGGCTGCCTTGTTTAAATGTGTAGTTGGTGATTAGGTAACTGGCAAAACAAAGGTACCCGTAATGTCAGAAACCATCTCTGCAGCGTTATTTAATCGATGTAATGACTATTTGTGTTTTTCCCAGCTGCACCGTTTCCAACCACGGCCAGAGGTCCATAGTTAGTGGGTCATAACTGGACAAGCCTCACATGGGTATAAGGGTTAGGTTGGATAAAGTATTCTGGGTTCACTAGTGTCCCCCTCTGGGTGGTCCAGGCCTCTTGGTTAAGTGAAGGGAAAGTACTCTGCTTCATTCTCCTCTGACGGCCAAGCACTGTGCTTTCCCCACCAGACCATGATGTGTGGACTAGTGAGGGCTAGTGGTCATGTGACTTGGAGGAGACACATGCTACCACTTCCTCCCTCCTGTTGATGTTCTAGAGGGGGATCAGAGAGACAGAGCCATAGGCAAATCAGGGAATTCGGGTGGGAAAAAGGGGATAACATTTAAGAAAAGCTATTTGTGTTTTATATCTTATCACTTTTTCTCCAAAGTAGATGAAATAAAAAAGTGGCAAGTTAATGTGTTTGTGAAAAACACAGTACAGCTACTGAAAATGCTGCTGCTACTACTACTACTACTACTACTACTACTACTACTACTACTACTACTACTACTACTACTACTACTACTACTACTACTACTACTACTACTACTACTACTACTACTACTACTACTACTACTACTACTACTACTACTACTACTACTACTACTACTACTACTACTACTACTACTACTGCTGCTACTACTACTACTTTTGGCTACTTCTGTTAGGGTTCACCACAGCAGATCATCTCCATCTCTTCCTGTCCTCAGCATCTTCCTCTGTCTTACCAGCCACCTGCATGTCCTCTCTCACCACATCAAAAACCTCCTCTTTGGTCTTCCTCCTCTCGTCTTGCCTTGCAGCTCCATATTCAGCATCCTTCTCCCAACACCATCTCAATCTTGCCTCTTTTGCTTTGTCTTTAAACTCTCCAACCTGAGCTGTTCCTCTAATATAGTCATTCCTAAACTTGTCCTTCTTCACTCCCAATTTAAATCTTGGCATCTTCAACTATTCCACTTTCAGCTCCACCTCCTCTGTTTTGTCTGTGGATCATATGGATAATGCACAGCAACTGAAGATACATGGGCTAAACATTTTCACTCATCTCTTCGTTGCGTGTGTACAAAGCAATAGTTAACCATGAGAAGAAAAAACCCAAAGTTGACCACACCCTAGTTCAAAACCGATTACTGTAGATGAAGTCAATGAGTCACCTGAATACACAGCCTCTATGCAATAACATTCAACTTAAGGCTGCCTTTAAGAAATATTTCTCTCCATCCCTTTACCAGCATACACAGGGGAGAGTTAGGGGAATGTCAGTTGGCAAGAAAGCAAAGCCACTTTATTTGATCATTGTGTTTCTGCAATCAAACGTGTTCTCTGTATTTAACCCATCCTGTTGTGTAGGAGCAGCGGGAAGCTGCAGCACCTGGGGAGCAGTCAGGGGTTCAGGGTCTTTCTCAGGGACATTTCAACATGCATTCTGAAGGAGCCGGGGATCGAACCTGTGACCTTCCAATTATTAGATGACCTGCTCCACAGTGAGGGGTAAAAGCATAAAATGACGTTATAAAAGACTGAATGGATAACCAGGGCTGTCAGCATATCAATGAACTAGGTTTGCAGCTGTCACTGTGGAGATGCTTCAGCTATGCAGCCTTCACTTGACTAGTTGCGGGCATGTTGGTGCCACAACCCCCCTTCACAGTTGTTAAAGGAAAACTTGTGATTATATGTCAAGTGATCTTTAGTATGCTCATAGGGGGGCAGGATGTTACAGCATTTTTGTGGTCTGCAGTCACAGGAAATTCCATTTGGTAAAGGGTTCAGACAGTTTGCATAAATGCCTTTGCAAGGTCATGAGTGCATCTCTCTTCTTTAATACATTTGGGCATCCTTCACCCATGAAGCGACTAAGGGAATGCGTCTCTCAAACGTGGCAACGCCAGTGCTGTGCTTTGCCCACCAAGATACACAGCATCATAGGTTCCCTGTCAATCTTGCCGGGGGATTTGAGCCCGGGCCACATTGTCTACCGGAGCAGAGCTTGTGTGCTGTGGATACTCTTAGCTGTTCATTTCAGCGCCCATGTTGATAGGTCAGAGCAGCCACACAGCCTGTGTGAGCACCCTGGCTCAGGCGTGGCTCAGGCGCGGCTGCAGCGATGCAACTCTAGAGAATAGATATGACGTCTGTTTTTCTCTGTCTGGGGCACACGGATCAGCAAAACATGGACAGTGGAAATGATCTGTTGATGGTCAGACTGACATCAAATTAGAGACCTTATGTTACATATCTGACACCATTCACTATATTTTAAATGTATATATTTGTAAAACAGGCAAAAAAAGTATAATTTTTCTTGTCAACTAGTTTGGCCACAGTAGCTCAGAAGTTTAGAGCGCTCACTATGGGAAATGACCAGCCAGAGGCAGCAGGCTCAAACCCATCATGGAGCATCCGGCCTTAATCCCCCAAGTCTATATCTACCCTCACAACATGAGGACTGATGGTGACATGTAGAAGGGACCTCTCTCTCAGCAGTGGCATGTTAGGACAAAGCTGAGGCTCTATGTGTCATGGCAGAAACCCCTTGTAGGCTATAATTATTACGTTAATAATCTCATGGGCATGTTTGAAATGAAACATTAGATTATTGATGGCAAACTCGATGTAGAAAGATGGGGCTGTAGCAGGAGTGCTTTCTGTGTGGAAACCCCAAGTGTGCTTGTTCAGCGAGATAGCCGTCATGAAAGGCGAGGTGGTGTGGACCAGGACTAAAGAAGGTGATGAGGGAGGGGTCTCCGCTGGCTCTGTAATATTTACTCACTTTCTGGACATTCTCCTTTTTCCTGTTACCAATCTGCACTCTTGTCCTCCTTTGAATGATATATTGTGTTTGCTCTGCTCTTGAGCAGTACCGCTGGACTATTAGCTGAGCACTTGGTGCCATGGGCATGACACTGTTTGGATGTAAAGAAGCAGGTTTATGGATGTTGCAGTGTGAAGCCTATGCGGCCTAACAGATAGGGAGGAGTGGCTGGGGTAACAAAAAAAAAGTTGAGGAAAGCAATAAGAAGTGTTCCTCCCAGACTCTAATAATCACTTGTGGTGTGTCTTTCATCGGGACATTTACTATCAGCTGCTCCAACAGTTAAGACCATGCTTTTTTTACCAAACACCCCTCAGGTGGGCTTAATGGGTAAATAGAATGCTGGAGGACAAAAGCAATCCAAAGGTTTTATAATGTGGAATGAAGCATTTGCTGGCTTCCACGCAGGATTCTGCTGCCAAATGGCCAGATCCTGAACATCCTCTGCTTGAGAAGGAGATTGCATGCCTCTTCATGTTTACCTCCATCCGTGTGCACTTAGAGCCTTTTTTCTGTTGTGATGTGTCGATATTGAATATCCTGACTTCGGCTAAGTGGTTTACAATAAATGGATGGAAAAGTTAATTTGATTTAACTCTTGTATGCTCTACTATTGATGTCAAGCATGGACCTTTTTTAACCAAGTTTGAAGGTTCCTTGTACATTTCACAACATTACTCCTCAAAGAATAATTTCCATATACAAGTTATGTTGGTATCGCAGTGGACATATCTGTGATTGAATCAATGTTAAGTAGAATCAGCTCGATTTAAAAGGTTATTTCTATGTCTTGTTTGATTGAAACGTTCACCAACCACCCGGATTTTACCTGAATTTGGCTCTCAGTGTCTGCGTCGTGCTATGATGTCGGTTTCAAATGTTTCTTATCGGTGATGCTGTGGTCTCACCACTGTTACATGGGTATCAGGAACCCCAGTGAAATGACGGAGAGCAATTTGTCAAGGTGTGCTCTCTGAGCCTCACATCCTCCAAGGGATCCCTGTTTGTCTGTTTGCTGTGAGAGCTGAGGGTCCTCATGGTACTCAGCTGTGCTCACTGTATGCATTCTGTAATTACGCTGTTGGTGTACTTGGCTGACCGCTGGGACCGGCCAGGTGAAGCGCTGCCAGAAGGAGCTACTCTTTAAAATGCTTGCCGTCAAGATGGCCTTTGAGTCAGCAGAATATTCTGAAAGCCATGTGCTTCATATGTTTATTGGTTCTGTTCATATATCTGGTGATCAAAGAGTTTGACTCGGGTCTGAGAAGTAGTTCAGGTCACATGCTCTAGCTCTTATGAGAACACTCATTTTAATATTTCTGTAAAATAATTGGTAGATTTTAGAAGAAAATGTGGTTAATACCATGGAAATATAGAAATTCCTGTCATTGAAATGTGTCACCATTTTCATCAAATGAGGACTCAAGTCACTTTAAAATGTCTTTTTTTATTTGTACTTCTTTTTATTTTCAAATTCCAACTTGATCTGAGTCTATAGCCAGACAGTTCTTATGAATATGATGTGCACTCTTTGGTCTTATGTGCGATAAACCAATCTGTCCAAAAGCTGAAGAGATAGCGGCAGAGCGTTGGTGTGGTGTAATCACTTTTGGCCTGTAAAGTTGTTAACTTCACAACACCCTCAACCTTGGACGTTGAGTCTCGCAGAGTCTAACAGCTGAGGCTATTGACCTACATGGGGCGGTTCAGATAAGTTTTAAACAGAGCAAGAAGCTGCTGTACAATCCGGTTGGGCAAAGATATCGATCCATTTATGTAGAGGGATTCTGGATTTTACTTTAAAAAAATTATACCTTTTTCTTCAATACCAGAGGCCCAGGCACTATACTGTGCTAGTGCAGTGTTTGTGGACGCCCGTCATGGTTTCATGCAGGGGTCATAGTTTACTCCAAGGCTTAAACATTCTCAACTCCTTAACTGTCTCAATTGTGTCTCTTTCAACCAGTAGGTTTCACGAAGCCTCATATTAGGAGTTATTGTTTACCTGTTCTCTAACCAGCCTGGGGGCCCTCGATGCTGGATGTCCATTTGAAGGGCTTGTGTTCACGAACACCATGTAGATATTTTGGAAAACCTGATCTGATATTTACTGGTGGTGTTTGACACATATCAATAAAAACATGAATAATTACACACTCAACCAGTCAATACTGTGGAAGCAAAGTCTCAGTCAGCTGATCTTGAGTGAAAACATCATGATGGGTTGTACTTGTCAGCATTCAGATGTTTTTCGATGTAGCGGGACCAAAAACACACCCCCAGGGTTACTTTTGGTTTGTTAGGACATCATGACTATCATTGATTGTTACCATTGTCTTCAAACGGGAAATAAAAATAAATGATGAGAACAGGATAAAATGAGAAGCTTTTTTAAATGGCAATTATATCATCATGGACATTTCAACCAATAAAATCAAAGATGTGCCATCTTTACTGATAAGGCAGATAAAGTGCAACCAGTGATGTTTTACCAACAACTTCACAAGTCTTGGCACAACAGCAGTAATTGGTCAGTCTTCATTGTTTTTCCCTGAGTCTTTTGTTTGTGCAGTGCTGTTATCAGAAGAGAAAGATGGAGCCATTGTCTCACAACCTTAATGCCTCCAGTCTTTACCCTGATCTTTAAGACTGGTGATTTCAGGAGGACTTTGCTGTGTCACATCCAGTTGCATCACTTTCCCAGTGGTAGTGAGTTCATCAAAAAGTTTGAGTGATTTCTAAATCATTTTATTTAAACTCATAAATGTCCCCCAGTGCATATGTTTTATAGGTGGTTTGTGCTACATTGATAAACCACCTAATCTTGGCACAAGGGGCAGCATAGCTCAAGAGGTATGGCGAGGGGTCAAGTAATCGGAAGATCGGTGTTTTGATCCCCAGCTCCTTCAGAAAGCGCGCTGAAGTGTCCTTGAGCAAAACGCTGAACCCCTAACTGGTCCCTGGAGCACTTCAGCTACACACTGTTCCTATAAAACAGGATGGGTTAAATGCAGAGGACAAAAATAATTGAAAGAATACATTGACCAAGTAAAGTGGCTTTCCTTTCCTTTACTTCCTTTTCCTTTACTACAACTTGATGATACTTGTCCAGACACCCAGCACACTCACCTCTTTTCAGATATCATCACTGCACCAATAACAAAAGAAATAATGATGATCTGTTATTTCCTCTCTTAACCACCCTTTTCCTCTTTCTCACCTCAGGTTGACAGGGCCTTCTGGATATCTGACTGATGGACCAGGGAACTACAAGTATAAGACCAAGTGCACCTGGCTCATTGAGGGGCAGTAAGTTGTTCTGCAGATCACAGCTTACATACTCAAGGACATATGGGTTTGGATGAGATTTTGACCCAAACTGTGCTCTTTCAAAACCCATCCTGTTTGAGGTTTTCTCCAAGCATGCTGACTTTGGAAAAGTTGGTCTCAACTGTAGCCAAGTTGCTGAATTTGCTCAATAGCTTTTTGAGCCCAAATTGCACAGCATGGAAGTAATGCTAGGAACAGATCATGATATACGACATTTTTACAAATCTCTTACAATTGTTTCCACTGCCTGCACTGTGTTGTTCTTTTGTCACAAACCCAAAATGTGTCTGCGCAGAATAGGGTGCCACTTTTAATGTATTGAGAATGTGGCCCAGATGTGTTCATAGCAGTCTACTCCGATCAAAAGGAGAGTATCCAGGGAGGGAGACCTACTGACAAATGGACAGACAAATTGAATTGCAATGTAATTGTGTGAGCAAAGCAACATCCTTCCTCTATTGTCAGCGTTCCGCTGACTGAGAACAACAGAGTATTGATTTAGAAGAGGGTAAATCACTTTACCTTCTAACTGCAAGCTCACCCAAACCCAAGGGACAGCACTTTATTTTTCATCCAGCCAACCCTTTAAAATACTGTGAATGAACTGGCAGTGGGTTTCACTGGGTCTTATTCAAGAATTCCCGAAGAAGACATGTGACCTTTGGAGAGACTGATCCTTTGGTTGTTGAGAGAGATGCTTCTAAATGTAATGCTAGCCCCTCCCCCCAAAAATAAATGCAATGACACATGCACATTATATATCAAAATGACAAAAAAGTCTCAAAAGGAAACCAAATCCAATTTAATAAGCCCCAATGTACATCCGCTTTGAAGCTTATAAAGCTGTCTCGGCAGTTAAGTGTGTTAGGCTCCATTTGGAATCCCCTAATTCATTCCACCAAGGAGAGAAGGTGAAAGGCAGAAGCAGTGATGAGAATTGTGGTTGTAAATTGGACTAAGCCCTTGACTGTCTCTCAATTGAGAAGTCTGCACATCTCTCTCTCTCTCTCTCTCTCTCTCTCTCTCTCTCTGCTGGGACATGTTCTTTTTTATCAGCACATTATATCATGTTCACAGCCCTGTGCATTGATACCTTGTAGATGCACAGTGGAACAAGTAAATTGACTAGTTCTTATATAAAGCTTTTTCTAGTCTAGCGGCCACTCAAGTTTTCTCCTGTAGGCCACTGAGTGACTCCTCTGGTGTTAGTGCAGTCAGGAGGTGACTTGTGTTTCTTAGATTAGGTGCTTGGTACAGTCCCATTTGAGGAAAATATGTTTGAATCCCTTCAGTACGTGTGTTGTACAATTAATTGATTGAAATAAAACATTGTAATTGTGATACTTTTATTCACAGACAACTTTGAAGCCCTTATTTCCATATCCATATCTTGCTACAACATCATAGTCCACAGAGACTCCTGTCTGACTCCTGCATCACTGTAAATAAGAGAAGACTTAGAGCTGATCCTTGATGTAACCTGACCTCAATGTTGAATCATTCGTACCACACACCTCACCACTGTCACACTGCCCTCATACATATCCTGCACCACTCTTACATACTTGTCTGCCACTCCCGACTTCCTCATACAGTACCACAAATCCTTTCTCAGCACCC
>OMLC01036740.1:0-11426 GCA_900302585.1 Regalecus glesne
AGGAGAGGTGAGAGAGAGGGGGAGAGAGAGAAAAGGGGGTAGACAGGGGGAGAGAGAGAAGGAAAGAGAAAAAGAGCGAGGTGGGGTGGGGTGGTGGGTGCCAAGGGAGTGGAGTGGAAGTTAGCCTGACAGGAATTGGTCATTTAATGCTTTAGCGCACTGGAGACAGCCCCTGTCATACAGGAAGCCATGACAGGACTCCCCTGGTACTTTATTTATTAATTATCCAGAGCAGCAAGGGGCATTTAACTGTCTCACTCCAGGCCTGTCAAGTCGACTTCTTGTCATTTCCCCTCCGTAAACAGGTCCCATGAAGTCAAACCGGAATCGAAAGAGAAGAGCACAATTATTCAGTACGCAGATAAATATCTTGCCCAAATTGATGTTCAATGTGAAGGAAGTTGTTGGGAAACGTGTAAATCAGAAAGATATACACTGTACCAGGAGTATATTGTGTGCTTCCAGGCCAACACGAGTTTTTTTAATTATTCTTATTTCGACCAGTCGGCGTGACTTCATTCCTTGTTTCCAACGTGACACGCAAACTCTGTCTCGTTAATAATACGTCATGTGACGTCATCTTAAACGTCCCAGTCAGAAACTTCCAGCAGGTCAAATCCTTCCCATTGACCTCTGGAGGTAAACATTTGTGTCTGAAGCTAACTCTCTACGACGTGCGGAATACTTTCACAACACAAGTGAGTTAGGAAAACTTCAATACATCTATATGCTGTAGGATTAGTAGGTATCCTAAATTCCTCGTTTACAGTTTTACTTTGAAATAAAATGGCCGCTTTGAGAGATTTTGGTTTTGTTTATTTCAGTTTCCCATGATGGATACCTGTATGTGTGCCCGCCCGTTGAAAGCAGCGTTTTGTTCGATTTTATTTATCTTGAGACTTCAGTAAAATATGCTGCAGACGGTCAAAGAGTCGTCAGCACAGCAGTCCATTCAACTTTTCAGATGACAACTTTTGGGTTTTGACTTCACAGTACATACGGGGCTGGGTGTGATGACCGTGTGGTTTAACAGCGAAAAATAACTTAGCGGTGAAAGCAGAGGAGATGCTCAAAGTAGAGTATTATGATGTTAAGAACATCGAACTTGTTTTTTGCAATAGAGTTCTATACTTTTACATACCAATTTTACTCTAATCAACATTTGGAGACGCCGTTTGCAGATAAGGGAGCAACAATTACAAAAACACCCCCCCCCCAAAAAAAAAATCCAAACATATAATAGTTCAACACTTATTCCTCCTTAAAAAAAACCGGTAATTAAAGTTTGAATTAGTTTTTGGCATTGTCATTTTAATCCCCCATGCTCCATCTAAAGTCCGCGCCCACCCCTCACAACGTGGGACTAATCGTGACACGTATAAATGTTGGAAACCCACCAAGTGTTCAGGTTCCAGACACGCATGGTGTTCATAAAAGGCGTTTTAGGCATCATAAGACTTTCCACAGTGTGTGACAGCGCCAGCACCATACGGTCGACGGGGTACTGTTTCCTCCGCTTAGAGACGATGAGTTTGAGACTGACCTATCCAGTCAGAGGTTTGATCTTTCTCTATTGTGTTCGTGGTGATCAGCGGGTAAATATTTGATGGAAGCTTTTCTTGAGGATGCCACGTATCCCCGTGTAACCCGAGGAGGAAGTGGCAGGTGGGAGGCTGCACTTGCTATCGGGTATTCCTCAGCCAAGTTCCAGACGTACGATCGATATGGTGACACCATAGCGCACGGCAGTGTACGCTTCCAAACGACATGCCGAGGAACTTTGAAGCGAGGGGGAATGGCTTCTGCGTAAACTAAGAAGAACGATAAGTGGATTCCCCATCTGATCCCATCTACTGTTAAATCCTCGCTCCGCTATGGAAGTCACAGCCTCAAACAAATAGTTTGCAGAGACCCGCTCATGTAAAACATGTCTGGTGTAAAAAAAAAAACACGCACTAGCCTGGGAATCCACAAGCCTGGACGAGCAGTCTCAAGCTGAGAGGTGATCGTGGCAGCTTTGAAACAAAAGCATCGAATACAGAGAAAGCCAGAGATAAGGAGATGGGCTGCAGTATACATTTAATTAAATGAGACTAATTAGGAACATGAGAGCAGGTGCCAGGCTATGGGCTGACAGCACAGACAGCCAGAAAACAGAATGAGAGAGAGAGAGAGCAAGAGAGAAAAAAAACTATGGGTAACGGGTGTAACGTGACAAGAGGAGGGACAAAGCAACTTTCTGTGTTTTGTCATATGAAACCTCCAAGGAATATATGTGACAGAAACTGCAGACCCAGACGCCATGGGGGTCTTTCCTTTGTCGTAGCAGGTTCCTTTTTGTGCCAATTTGAGGCGTATGCAAGCGAGAGATGTTTTTCCTCTAATTATTTCCGCTTACGAATGCAAATAATTACATAACCGAGTATGCATTTCCATATGAATATCTGTGGTAGTTCACTGTAGGTTGCATTCACATTAGACATATGTGATGCTTGTAGAGCTACATCAATGAATTCATCAGGGAACTCAATGGTCCTCAATTTCAACGAGTTACATGTAACGTCATTGCATAATTTAATTCCAAAAGAAAGATCATTGTAATCAGTTACCATATTGGAAAAACTGCGTAATTAAATTTACTTGTGGAATTATTGATGATTACAATTCTAATTACATCTGACCAATTTCTACAAAAAGGCTGGCATTATGTTGAAGACACGATCACGGTCCTTTTCTGTTTCCCCCCACAGAGGAAAGTTTGATACTCTTCTGATGCTTCTGATTGGTTCTCCTGTCACTTAAAAAGTACAACGCCTTCCGCTCGCCTGCCATTTAAATTGTCTCTCTGGAGTTTTGTATGAGCGATTTTGAAGTTCCAGCAACAACAATATCGATTAAAAACACGTTCCAGTGCTAGATGTATATAACATATTTCGTGCTGATATCATAAAAGGGAGGGACTATAATTGTCCAATGCAAAGAATGCTTCCTTTGCCGTCAAGATGTCGACCTCCAAATTCTTCATGTCGAACCTAAAGACACATTGGAAGGTATGTAGCAATCATGAAGTAGTCACATAAAAGAATTTGTGGAAGATATACCTACCTTCCACATGCCACATTGTGCCTCTTAAGTGTATTGACGATGTTATTTGGCCCCGTGTTTTGCTTGGTGGGTATATATCTGGCTTAGCTATATTTAATGGTATTCTTAACAACTTAGCTATGCTAGCACGCTTTGCTAGCTAGCAAGTGACGTCTTTGGTGAATCAAGCCACACTTCCACTTTGAAAACCTTAACAAGCCTTTGACAAAAACGTTCGGTTTGCACAATAGCTATCTGAGTGGGCTTAGGATATGCTATTCTGTGAGGTCTGATATTAGCTAGCTCTCCTAACTGGCAGTGTCATATGACGATGACCGACGTGATGTGTGTGGACACCTCGTCACCTCATCCACACTATATTGACCAGTTTTATTTTGACTGATACAGAGAACGTACTTTATTTTTGACCCCTTCTCCAAAATTACACCGGCTCTTGTGAATTGTTTGTTTTATTACAAATGCTTCATGTTTTTTTTCTTTGTCTTGACGCTAAGCCTAAGTGTTAACAGTCCTGTTTCAAATTTGATAGGGACTATATATTGATGTTTACCCCTGAATTTCAACGACGATTGTGAAATTTTATATGCAAATATACACACCAGTATGATCTCCAACATTACAGAAAGTCCAGTTTGTGTAGCACAAGAGGCTCAAAAGGGGCATCAGCCTATTTTATCACAATTTGCTCACTAACCAGTTACAAATGTGGCATGTGATGACAATAATGAGGCTTGATGTCACTTAGCCTTTGGGCTGTGTGTGTGGAATAGTAAAGCAGGATGTCAGGATGCTCCAGGTCCTCCTCTCTGGCACTGCAAGGCCTCCTGCTCACTGTGTGACAGACACCTCAGTTAGAGAGAGAGCCGCCTCTCTAACAGCATTATAAATTACTGTAGATCCTATTTGTGTCAGTGGAGGCAAGTGAGGGGAAAATTCAACATCAGCCTATTTATTCATTTACTTATTCCCTGGCTCAGTTGGGCTTACCGCTGCCTGAGAAAAGCTGTGCTCTACAGAAACTACTCTGCCTCAGAACAAATGTTATGTGTTTAGCGAGACACATGGGCTCTCTTGAGGTGTGGGTGTGCAGTCAAAGTAGAGAAAGGCCAAGGTAGGAAGGAATTATGGTGCATATCTTGTCACACTTTTTTTTCGTATTTGCTGGAATTCATCAATTCAGGAATGCACTCGGCACCCATTAAGAATACTTAGGCCAGCAAAACTGCTCAATCCAGACAGTGTGTGCAAAGCATTTGGAAGGGTTGTGTGCTCTTCTTCCAACACCCTGGTTGGAATGAGAGGTCCATTTTTACATGTCATGATTAGTCCCCATATTGTGAGGTTGGAAATGGTCTCGGATGGAGCGTGGGGGATTTAGGCTAGATGTCCTCACAGTGGGTTTGAACCCACAACATCTGGCTTGTCAGTTCCCGAAGTGCATGCTGTGCTGCTGAGCTACTGTGGCCTATTCAAACATCCTGGTTGGAATATGAGGGCCTAAATGGAGAAATCGCTTCACTCTTGGGGGTTGCCTAGTGAGAGAGGGGTCTTTGGACGGATGCTGTGTGCTCAATAAATAGACTCACCTAACTGAATGCTCAAATCAGGAATGTTAACAGTTCTTATTTTGTGCAATCGATGCAGAGTGACAAAGAATAGATCCAGAAAAAAGGTCATTTCCCAGCGAAGTGATCTAAATGGCCAGAGTCAGCACAGCTCGATACGTTTTTGCATGCACCTGTACATTCCCCAAAAAGCTAATGCCGAAAAAGAGATGGGGCTTTGGTTTAATTATCAAGGGATGGCTCAGCCTGTGCATCATCATTAGTTTGACTAAATAGCGTTGGTCAGTGACTCAAGCGGTGGTAAATGGTACAATTAACAGGCTGAGCAGGGAGAGGTATATTCAATTTGAAAGCCTTCTTTCTTAATCCATCTCCTGTGATCACGTGAAATGCTGAGCTATGGGCTTTTACGTTCAATGACATTAATCAGGTTAATTCAAAGTAATACATCAACATTGTAATCAAGAACCAGCACACTCTGGCAAAACTTAAATGTGTAGGAACTCTATCGACCTAGATTCAAATGAGACTGTCAAACGGCTCCTGTCTCTGTCCTCAAGCTAGTGAGTTAGCAGCGCACCTCTTTGTGCAGGCTCTGGGTAACATCCAGCACAAATGATTACACAGATCATGCCAGTTTCCCCTTCAGCTGAACATATTTGTTCAGCAGCTTGGAAAAAAAAGAAAAGAAAAGATTAGTTTGAAACCCACATAGCAACGGCAACAATGAATAGCTTAAGTTGAGACACCAGGGAGGTGTTGACATGCTTCCTTAACATAAATGGGTCGTTCCTTGTTCCACCTCTCCCAGTGCCCCTAGTACCCCAGTGGTTAATCCCTGAGTGCACTTGCAGCGTAACCCCAGCAGGTGCACTGGGAATTTATAAACACAGCTGGTGTGTCTCAGCGTTTTAACTGGCAGATCTACCCTCACTTCATACCAGAGTCCAGCAGCAACCCCAGTTTACTAGCATACCATGAATAGCCTCTGTACTCCCAGAAGCTACCTATGGTCTGGGGCTGCATAACCCGCAGAAGAAGACGCTTTTTCAATTATCATTGTATATACATACAATGGAATTTGTTCTCTGTATTCAAACCATCCCATTGTATAGAAGCAGTAAGCAGGTACAGCAACTCCAATTCTTTTTTATCTACTGCCTTGCTAAGGGGCACAGGCAGGAGTGTTAACCCTAACATGTATGTCTTTTTGATGGTGGGAGGGAACCAGAATACCCAGAGGAAATCCACACAGACATGGGGGGTTGCATGTCAACACCACAGGAAGGACCTGGGACACGATTCAAACCCAGGAACTTTTTGTTGTAAGGTAACGGTGCTAACCACTGCTCCATTGTGCTGCCCAGTTCTCAGTAATCTGCAGATTGTGTCCACTTGCTTGTATGATGTGTAGGTATATGAGCATGTCACCCTGTGACCCTTATCTATTATAGAAACCTGATGACCGTGCACAGAGGTTTTCACCTCCCCTCTGACTCAATGTTCTAGTTGGCTTTGCATTCTAAATAGTAAAGGTGTCGTAGTCTATAAGTGTCCATAAGTGTTGTTCCTGATTGTATGGGAAACTCACCAGTCCCAGCCTTTAATGAGAGTGGACAGAGGTTAGAACAGCTCAATAAAAGAGATAACCAGTCTTTGATCCAAACAGCCAAGCAGAACATACAGGCAATACTATCAAAGATGTACCGTCAGGAATTTTGGATTTAAATTATACCCGATTAGCCTGAAGGAACTGAAAGGGCGGGAGTTAGCAAATTTAAGACGGGCCATGAAAAAAAAATTGTGCAGAAGGTACGAGTCTCAAAAACATGCCGCCATCTCTCTTAAAAATAGACATACATGTTCATACCTCATCACGCAATGATAGGAACGCATGTTAAAAATGTAATTATCCCAGTTAAGAAGAAAATATGTCAAAAAATGTGTCACATTTCATCTCTCACATCGCAACCACTGCAGAAGTAAGTCAACAGCATCTGCTGCTAAAGACCAGTGCACACACTTACGCCTGCAGATGTCTACAGGTTTATTGTCACACAGCATCTCCATGGAAGCTAATTTCCTCTGAGCATGTACTATGGAGATTTTTTCATTCTCATAATTTCTTCACCTGTATGAAGTGAGATTAGTAGGGGAGAATTAGTAGGAGTTAGGGGCAGCATTTGTTTAGTAATTGGAGACATGATGGTTTGATCCCTGGCCCCCGCAGAAAGTGTGTCGAAGTGTCCTTGAGTGAACTGAACCCCCTACTTGCTCAACCCCTGAGATGGAATGGTGACTTGTCCAGCATGTCTCCCCACCCCTAGTCCAATGAGATAGGCTCCAGCATGACTCCACAACCTGACTTCAGATAAGCACTTGACAATGGATGGATGGAAGGATAGCTCGGGAGGTAAAGTGGTCATCTAGTAATTGTAGGATGGATGGTTCAATCCCTAGACCCTGCAGAATAAGTGTCAATTTGTCATTGAGCAAACTCCTAACTGTTCCTCGGGTGCTGCAGGCACTCAACTGCTCCTAGGATGTAGGGAATAAATTTTGGTGTATGTATATACAATGAAAAATAGATAAAGCCTCATCATCACCATCTTCTTCTGCTGGTGCTACTTCTAGCAATCTAAATACTATGGGGGAAGAATTTCATTATCTTGAGTATAGGATTAAAAGGAAAAAGTGATGTTTACGCTCAACATTCGAAACATAAATTATAGACAAGGTAGGACATTGTCTGATTAATGGCCTAATAATTAAATCTTCTCCAATGATTGCATTTACAAAACTCTTGTCCCACCATCTGAATTTCATTAAAACAGATTGACCGCACAATGCAGGAGTTGCTTCACATCCATCCTATATCTTTAAGATCTTCTAAGTATTGAACACATGATGTGATAGATATTGAAGAGAATTAACCTGAAATATTTTCAACATGCAGGGATGGCTGCCGGTCCTGGATGCATTGTGCCACGTGCTCCACTCTGCAGGATGAGGTGGGTGAAAAGCATTTACCCATAACTAAGCTAGTGGCAATCTTTTCTGTTAATCTATGGCTCCTCGTTTGCCAATTTGGAGGGTGTTTCCTCACTTCCCTCTATGCGTGATGCTCCAGGGCCAGGCAGGGGCCGGTGTCTACCCGATGGCATGGCTCTAGAAGTAAATGTGAGCGCCCTAATTGCTGGAAACCACGGCGCTGGGTTATAAAACAATTAAGGCCTTCAAGTTCTTGGCCAAAGGATGGGGCAGCAAGGGCTCAGGAGAAAATTAATTTGTATATAATGATGTCCCCCCTGTCTCCTCACTCACATTTTTGTTCCATTACTCTTTTGGGCTCTTTTGTGTGGATATTACGTTCCTGTCTTGGCTTGTCGGAGACATGAAAACAAATCCGCGGTTAATAGGCCCACCGTGTGTGGATGGGGTCTATTAGGGTGCTGTTTGAGAATGGAGAGGAGGACAGGCCAAACAAGAGACCAGTCCCAGAGTGGACACATGGCTGCTCCTTTCCATATCTGTGAAGGTGCATTAGCTTAACTGAAGCTCAGCTCCTAGGTATATGTCTGCCCATTCAAATTAACTCTGACTTGAGCGTGTACACATCTGAACATTGTGGTTCATTATCTGGGCACTGATGGAGGCACTGATGGAGGCACTGATGGAGGCACTGATGGAGGCTCGTTGACTTTTTCCTCTTACGTAGGAAACGTATCTCACTTAGGGCAGCATGGCGGTGTAGTGGTTAGCACTGTTAGCTCACAGTAAGAAGGTCCTGAGTTTGAATCTCATCTCAGCTCCTTTCTGTGTAGAGTTTACATGTTCTCTTAGTGTCTGTGTGGGTTTCCTCCAGGTGCTCTGGTTTCCTCCCACCATCAAAATACATCTTGGGGGGAATGCTCCTACCTGTGCCCTTGGGCAAGGCAATGGGAAAAAGAACTTGAGTCGGTCCCTAGGAGCTGCGGCTGCTCACTGCTCTTATACATTAGGATGGGTTAAATGCAGAGAACAGATTTCATTCTGTATTCTCTTCTACTCCTCAGCTCAGTTTAAATACCAGGGTATCTAACTACAGCAGATCTGCCTCAATGTACACAGGGATGTAACCAGAAAGCTACCAGAGAGGGAAAAGTGTAATAATCATTTTTCTAATCACGAGAGTAAGATGGCTCATAGACACTAAATGTTTCAGTGCAAACAATTTTCTCTCCAGCTGGCCTCTTTATAGATCATGAAAATATACTACTTAAATCAATGGGAGACATCCCACACACAATGGCAGGCCTGCTGTTCGATGATGACTTTCGTATTGGGGATAATCTGCTGAGGTCATCAATCATGTCACGTGACACTTCCATTCTGGGGAAAACCCAGCCCATACATGAGCTCAAACTGCACCTGCCATCAAGGCTACTTCCTTCCTGTTCCTTATATGAGGAGAATGTGTGTTGCTAGATATAATCCATCTCTGGAAAAACTGTTTTTATTCACTGCAAGAGGCAAAAATGGAAGGCTTTATAGCTATATATCAAGAGAATACCTAAATTAACTTGAAGTACCGACAGCCCCAGTATGCAAAGCGGCTCCAAATCTAGCATCAGACATGTGGAGAGAAGCATTTTAACAGCCTCCCTGGCTGAGCTGCAAATGTACGATTGACCTGTCTGCTTTGCACCGTTATAACCTGGGGGAATGTGTTGTCATTCAAATGAGATAAGTTTATTTTCTGGGCTCTAGCATTTGTTCCATCAGGCGGGGAGGCTATAAAGCCAGAGGGATCAGTGGGGAGTCATGCTCGGCACATGTGGCGTGAACGAGGAGCCCAACGAAAAGGCTTGGCCACCGCCCAAATCTCTGCCTCCTGCCTTCTGTGCGGGCTCAGCCTTGAAAAGCAGGAGGCCACAATATTGTGGAACAAATTTCCTCTAATCTGAGCATGCTGGTCTTGGGGGGGGGCTCTGGTGGGAAGGTCGGTCTCTTGTGCCCTCTCCTCCTGTCCCACAGATAGGCCCAGTTTACCCTTCACACTGCCAGCACACTGCAGGATGGATGAGATGTCGGTGGGGGGTCTGGACGTAGAGCTGTTGGGCTCCCTGTCTGTTGCGGCCTTTTCACGGACCGTTCATGTGTGCTCTCAGCAGGTCAGCTCATGCCCTGGAGAAAGGAGCAGACTTGGAGAAGAGCTGGCAGCAGAGTGGACTGCTCCCACCTGCATCTCCTCCCAGCCTGCACCTGTACGACTTTCACAACTTTGGAGCGTGTCACCGCCCACTTCAGAGTAAACTGTCGTGAGAAATGTTAGTCTCAAATAGCACAAACTTTCCTCAAGATGTACAGTGAAGTTTGCATATCCTAGGTGACATTTATCAGGGTTCAAATTTCACACATTTCAATAGATGAATGGATAGATAGATAGACGGACATGCACCACCTCTATGTTTTCAGGGATATCATCCATCTAGAGACACTCACAGGCCGTATATGATCACATGTCTATGTGATGCTGCAGATGTCCCACTAAGTCAGGCTAGGATGCTGTTATTGTCACGGATTGCACTTGCAGTAGATTAAACATGGTGCCACGATGGAGAAGGGTCACATGTTCTGATGAGGAGCATATCCATCAGCTTACAGTCATCTTACAGCAGCATGCGAGTCTCCTTGGCTCAGAATTGATTGAGACAGGACTAGAGTGGGAGTGATAAAACGTGGAGTAGATAATTATTCAGCCTGATGTATATCTTCATTAAGAAGCTCCTCGAACACTTTTGGCAGTGAGCTTCTGAGGGTATGTGTTACTGATGTGACTCGTGCATTTAAGCTTTTCAGCATTAACGTGACAGCATTGAGACATATTCCTACTTATTTGATCGTTTCTTTTTCAATACATGGTCCGAAGCTCATGTTTTAGCTGAGGAAGACTAGTAATCTGTCCATTATTGTGGTATTAGGGCTGGAAGGGGAAAAATGTATGACTTGTTTAAGACCCAAGGCCTTTGAATTATTGTGTGATCTAATTAATACCAGTCCATGCTTGGACTTTATTCTCAATTTGTCATGCCACTGCTAAAGCCTGAGAAATGTGCATTGAAATAACAAATGCATAAGAATGACCTCATATCAAATGAACAGAGAATTTCCATTTCATATATTAGAGCATTTATAGATAATGGTATGTTTCCAGTGTTGCAGAACATGCGGTGCTGTGTGAAATATTTTTTTGTGAATTATTATTACTATCATTTACAGTAGCCATTCATTATATCATATATGCAGTGTTTTCTCTCCGGGAAATTGCACTGTTGTTTGCACAGCTCGGCCATAGGTATCTGTGTGACTAAATATGCTCAGTTCAAACAGTGGTGCTGCCCTGCTATTTTTGCACATGTCATATAGAAAATGAGCATGAAGCTACTTTGCCCGTACTATTTCTATTATTCATCTGCTGGATCCAAATTTAATTGTGCCGTGTGCAATGTTTGCATACAGCGTCTTCTCTGTTGTTTAGCATTTCCACTCTGGTTTTCTACATGGTATACAAGGCAACAATTTCCACCAGACTTTATCACCAGCAAAATGTCATTCAGCAAAGCACTCTCTAGCTTCATCCAGCTGCAGAGCAGAACTGGGCACAAGTGAGCATCTGAGTTTTCCCCAAGCCATTTTCTCTGTGCAATAAACCCTGTTTGAAATGGGCCAGGACAACAGAAAACTCGACTTGTTAACACGGGAAGGAGAAGGAGG
>OMLC01036741.1:0-12452 GCA_900302585.1 Regalecus glesne
TGGATAGACAGAGAAATAGATAGATATAATAACATAGTAGAAAAATCTAATATCAGTATAATATCAAGCCAAAAGAGCAGCATTTCTAACATGCTGGCTTGTTTGTTTAAAGTCATCCCAGTATCCGGAGTGAAGTGCCTCACCTCATGTTGTCAACAGTTCAATATCTGTCAAAATGTGTACATACACCAGCCCACTGATTTTGACAAATAACCCCAGCCGCAGATGTTGTTGACTGTGGCTGCTTGCTGGGAGTGTTGCACCTTGGTGCTACGCAGACTCCGAGTCCGTCTGGATGGCAAATTACATAAAATTATGAGCAGCAAGACAACCAAGCGAGAGGCCTCAATGCATGTATTTACAAAATGGTCTGGCCGTGTCTACCGAGTCGGTCCGTCTCACTCTGTGAGATGTGTGTTTCCTCTACTCTATCACATTAGACAGAACTGAAAATGTGTTTGTTCAGCAGTTTGGTCTCACTTGCCAACGCACTGAGAGACGTACCTGCCGAGTTCAGTTCAACAGAGTTTGCCCTGCAGTGCGAATAGGGCACAGAAACCAGAGGCCACCGGTTCTACCTGGTGGGACATGAAAAATTAAACATCTTCTCATCGAGTTGTCAGTGAGTAAACACGATAGAGTTCCATATTAGCAGAGATCAGAAATAGGACAGTCCAAACCTTAAGTCCACAAACACTGACAGCAACACCAGCTCAAAACAAGGACAACAAACAAACCCCAGTGTTTTGACCCCGGCCAGTATGCCAGCAGAGCACGCCCCGAGACCTCACACCAACGTGTGCCTTCCTAGTGCGCTCCAAGACAAACTTGGCAAGGGCCGGTCATAACAAGACATTCTTCATCTGCTGACAACAGCATGAAAGGTGCATCCTTATACAGTCCTGTCCTCGGTGCACACCTCCCGCCACACACACATAGATCTTCCTCCCCCTCCTCCTCCTCCATCCTCTCTCTCTCCACCGTCCCACCTGACAGCAGATGCATGGTGTTTGCTGCAGAAGTTATCTCGCTCCTTTGCTCCAGAGCTGTTTCTTCTTCTACTCTGAGTTGTGCTGTTCATCTCTGGCTCCAGCCTCAAGTCGTTATTCTATCGAAGAATCTTCAAGCACAGATCTCACCAACGGGATGTCCAGGTAACTGCGTCTATTTTTTTTCATCACCACCAAGTTAGCCACTGAGGACCTGTGTTTGAGCTCTTGGCAAACCAGTGACAGCCAGAACCCAGTTCACCTGAACTGTGTTTGCTGTTCATGGTTTTCTCATGGACAAGCTGACCTCACGCCTCAGGGTTTGGGTTGGCAGGGTGGTCAGGAGGAGATGCTCAAACTCAGGTTTGTGGTCACTGGTTGGCATGGCAAAAAGAGCCGAGGGTGAGATGGGGGAAGTGAAATCGTGACAGGCTTTGATGAATGGGATGTGAGTTTGGTAAGACAGAGTCATCCAGGGAGGAATATTCATGGTTCACAGCGTTTGAAGTGGCGAAGGAGGATATGGGGCTAGTGGCATGGTAGATACAGGACCACTGTGGGTTCGGCGGATTTTGCATATGACAGCGTAAGAAACGTAGTGGACACAGCATGGCCGACGTGTAGATGACCTCATCAGGTATGTGTTGTTGTTGTATGTTTACGACTACGGTGCGTCAGCGCCCCTGCCGTGTGCATGTGAGAAGCTTGGAATTTTCAAGTTCATTACTCATGTGAGTTTCTTTCTGCTTTTCCCTCGGAAGCAGGACATCGTAATCCACACAGCAACTTCATCTCCATTTCTACCTCGATGTCGGTTTTAGAGCTGCCTGTCTCTGTGGATTCATTATTCAGAGACGCTGAAACTGAGTTGGTGTGATATTGGGTTTTGAAAGATGTGATGTTTGATTTTTCTTCTTCTTCTTTCTACCATATATCTCTACAACCAGCAGAAAGGATGGTGTCCATCTCATCGACGAGAGGCTATGTGACCATGCTTCTCTCACTCATCTCTCCTCTGTTTCAATTCCTGACATTCCCTCTCACCTCCTCTCTTCAACCTGGTCTTACGCAGTCTCTGACCTCCACTGACCTGTCGATGAGCAACACGACTGCATTAAACTTAAAAAACGCAATGATCCAAACCAGTCCCATCACCAGAGCTTCTGAGGTCCTGACATTATTAACATACATGCAGCACTCCTCCTATGCTCCTTCTGCCGCCCCCGTCTTGCCATCACAAGCCTCGATCATCACTCAGCATCCAGGAGCATCCCCGTCAGCTACCTCCAACACATCAACCTCAACCTCCCCACCTACCAACACCTTCACAACATACCAGCCTGAAACATCACTCGGAAACCAACCCAAGACCTCGCTAACAGGCGAGCTTGACATACCAACCGCGGCTAGCTCCAAAACAACACCTGCTTTTCTTGACAGTCCTACATCCTCACGCCTCCATCAAATCTTCGCAACTCCTGCTGTGCATCTAAAACATCTCCGTCCTTTCCCCAGCCCTACACAGCACCCTGGCGCTCCTTCTTCTGATCATAGACATCCCACCGAGCTGCCCCGCCTTCCCTCAACACTTTCCTCACCTTCACATGCAACCTCCTCTCCTTTGTCCCCCCGAGCCCACCGAACTCCTCCGCCTTCTCCGTCTAAAACTGATCTCCCACAGTCACCCGCACACGCCCAGAATCACCTCTCTCTCATCCACGCACCAACGCCATCTCCTCTCTCACCCGTCTCAGTGGTTTCCTCTCCCACTCCAAGCTTGCAGTCTCCTCTGATCGATGGTCGACGCCGTACGACTGCGTCTCCCTGGCACCACAAGGCTTGTAGCAAACATCACTTCCCTGTTTGCAAAACTCATCTGTTTCTTTCTCCATCAAACTCACCCCTGTCGTCTTCTCCTCAATCGGAAATCCTGCAGCCTCCCTCTGTGACTGAAGCTACATTTTCACAACCAGGCAGAACACCTAACCCTATTCACAAACCACCCTCTCCCTCTCCTGCACCATTTTCGTCTTTTATCCCCACAACACCACCGGCTGCCCCTCTCCCCGACACATCGCCATCTACCATGAAAACTACCCGCTCTCGTCATCCAAGACCAGCGCCCCCACTCCCCCAAACTGCCCGTCCACTGTTTGACGGCCACCCATTCATCGTCAGCTGGAATGTGCCCGACCTGGTGTGTATCAGGTACAACGTCTCCCTGGACACCTCACCCTTCAAAGGAGTGGCCACGCCTGCTAAGGTAAGATCAACCGCCACCAATAAAAAACCCACACATCATTTAAAGGATAATTCTGCTATCTTTATACACAAAGCACAAACTTATCAACTTCTCTAACATATTTTCATCCAAAGGTTCCAGGCCAGTTTCTTTCGATGTTCTATACGGACAGACTGGGCTTTTACCCCTATATGGACATGGAGGGCAGAAGACAGCTCTATGGTGGGATCCCTCAGAGAGGCAACCTGAGTGCAAGTCTGGCCAAAGCCCATGCGGATATCGATTACTACATCCCTTCCAGGTGAAATCTAATACTGCTACTAGTACTGCAAGGACAACTTTTGGTTGTTCCCATTAGGGGTCTCCCTCTCAGATCATTCATCTCCATCTGTTCCTGTCCTCTACATCTTCCCCTGTCACACCAGCCACCTGCATGACTTCCCTCACCACATCATAAACCTCCTCTTTGGTCTTCCTCTTCTCCTCTGGTCTGCCAGCTCCATATTCAGCATCCTTCTCCCAGTATACTAGTATCCCCCCTCCACACATGTCCAAACCATCTCAGTCTGGTCTCTCTGGCTTTGTCTCCAAACTATCCAACATAGCTGGTCTCACTACCATCTTATAGACCTTTCCTTTCACTCTTGCTGGTACCTTTCTGTTACAAATCACCCTTAACTCATCTCCACCAATTCCACCCTGCCTGCACACCTCCTATGGCTCCATAATAACATCCATGTTCGATAAACAGCTAGCATAGCATCAAGAAAGGTTTATGCGAGTCTTCATTAAATTTGCAGACAGGGAATGACAAGAGCCAGATTCAGACACAGAAAACACTATGAGAAATGCACCCCATGTTTTCTTGAGCAGATATGTTGTGTGATGTGTACTGTGACTATATAATTGCACAAAAAAAGGACTCATCACTAATCTTTCTACTCACCTTCTTCATCCTACACTCATCTCACCGTTTTATCTTCTTCTTCTCTGACTCGCAGGGTAAGCCGGGGTCTGGCAGTGATAGACTGGGAGGAGTGGCGCCCCCTGTGGGACAGAAACTGGGGCACTAAGAAAATCTACCAGACCTTGTCTGTGGCCTACGCCATGCAGAGAGACCACTCCCTCACAGCACATACAGCCACAGCAAAGGCAAAACACCAATTTCAGGTAAGAACTACGACACAAGTATGAAACAAAAATAAAAATAGCAATAATACTAGTACAATTGCAAACGAAACAGGAAACAATAAACGATTACAATAAGACCAAACGGCAATAACAAAGAGTAACAATTTCAACAAAACCAATAGTAACTAGCTAATAGAAGTGAAAATTGACAAGGTTTATGTTTTTCCTGTTTCTCACTTCTTATTTCGGGGGGCAGTGGTAGCTCAGTGGTAGAGCACGCACTCCCAGAACTGACGACCAAGCGGTAGTGGGTTCAAACCCACCACGGGACGTCAGGAAGGGCCTCCGGCCTTAATCTTCCAAGCTCCATCTAAGCCAGTGTCCATCCCCTCACCATGGGAACTAATGGTGACATGTAAACAAAAGGGGACCTCTCATTTTTCCTTCACTTTAACAGAAGGTAGATCTTTAAGTCTAACTTAACAGCAGCGGACTCTCCCTCCTGTTGACAAGCTGAATAATCCTCAGTCATCCAGTTATCCTCCTAATTATTCTGACTCTTTCCATCTTTCCTTCAACTCGTTTCTATCCCCACCCCCTTTCTGTCCATCTTATAACTCCGTCCTCCATTCCAGCTAGCAGCCAGGCGTATCATGTCTGCCATGCTGACCTTGGGCACAGCTATGAGGCCCAACTATCTCTGGGGCTTCTATTTGTTTCCAAACTGCTATAACTACGGCTGGATGGAGCTGGGCTACACAGGTCACTGCTCTAAGGAGGTGAAAGGACAAAACAACAAGTTGCTTTGGATGTGGAAGGCCAGTACAGCCCTCTACCCCTCTGTCTATCTGCAGGTATGCAACAAAATCTGAGTCATTTTCATTCTTTAAATATTGTGTTTATAAATGACTTTCTTCTCCCTATCTTGAGTTTATAGCGCGCGCACACACACACAAACACACACAGGCACACACACACACGTTTCATATGCAAGATAGCGATTGACTGGCAAGGAGTACTATTAACAGATGATTAGGGGAATAGTTGCAATCACACCATTGTTAAGATGGCAACAGATGTACTCTTAGGCACTCCCTCCCTTTGTTCAGGGATGGTCGTCCCCTCCTCAAAGAGATGGCCTCTCGGACTCCCCGTTCAAACCAGAGTTCCTCCATATCAAAGATCTGCACATCAAATACATTTTAAAAAATCCAAAAGTCTTGTTTCTGCATGATCTGGTGACAAGAGTTGAATGACAACCCATGAATAGTGTCTGCATGGGTTGCCATTCCACCTCAGGGCTTTAGCAGTTGGGGGTTCAGTGTCTTACTTAAGGACAGTTCAAAACGCTTTCCACAGGGGCCAATGATAGAACAACCAATCAACTGATCACTAGCCAACTGCCCAAAGATCTAAGCTACGCTACCCCATGTTAAATGGGTTATTTTTTAATACATCTACACTGATGTGTTAAAGGCAAGTAGGTATATAAAGTGTTAAGGTTTGGATTAAAAACAGATATCTACCCTTCCACCTCGTGTTAGGCCTCGCTCGGAGACAGTCCCAATGCGGCCCTGATGGTGAGACACCGCGTCGAGGAAGCCCTCAGAGTTTCAAGGCTGCCCAGAAGGACTTACACCGCACCCGTGTTTGTGTACACTCGCCCAGTCTTTGTCGACCAGAACAGACGATTCCTGAGCAAGGTAAAATAAGAGGATGAATCAGTCAAGCAAATGCATCAATTAATCTATTCATGAAACACAGCTTATCTTTAAAGAGTGTCCCTCAAGTGTCCAATGATGTACTTTCCAACAGCTGCTCCACACACTGTTGCTGTCATTAGTTATTGTTAGCTAGACTGCAGCAGCAAGTTAGCCCCTCATATGAGGTTGTACATGAGAGAGCGATTAATGATGTTTCACCAATTGGTCACTTGGCCGAGTTGGACTTTCCCCATTGGCCGTTGATATGTTAATGGAACCGACATCAAAAAAGCCACTTTTTAAATGTAGTCGTGTAAAAACAGGCGTTTAATAGCTGTAGTCTCAGTTCTGTCATATGCTAACTCATAAGCTAGTGCTGAACCTGCTCAGCCCGGGACGGCAGTCGGGAGAGCACAGGGAGAGACTCTGAAGTCTTCCAGGCCCAAAAGACTCCAGTAACCCACTTTAGTGCGGTGACACGAGTTGGCCTTGTTGGCTATAAGCATTTATTTAACTTCTTCCACAAATTTACACTCATAAATCCACTTTCTAACCTGCTCTGTTAGTACATTTGTCTTTTCGTTCTTCCCGCTCCTTCCTCTCTTCACCGCTCCCTGACCACGCCCACACGCTGTATCTTCCCTACAGTTAAAGGGCCACACACGCTGCGCCGCTCCCGTAACACTGGTCTAGTTTTGATGCATTTAATGCTTCATTTGTACATCTGGAGGTACCGGAGCAAAAAGTGCTCCTGTGGCAGAGGCAGCCAAAGCCTCCGAGAGGTCCCGGAGGACAAAAGAAACGTTAACAACAACAACAAAAAAGTCGACAGTTGTATTGTTATTTTATTGTTTTATGGTGGTAAATAACCTATTAGCCCCACTTTACCCCTTAATGATTGGACATTATTGCTTGGTAATAATAAGGTGAAGTTTGGTTTTTCATCAGTATACGAGGTGCCTTATCTACGCAAAAGGTAGATCCGGCAAAAGGTGCAAGCAGTTCAAAACCGAGGTCCTGAAGTTTGGCACAAATTAAGCACTGGATCCAGCCTCTAGATACTCTCTTTTTGGATGTATACATATATTATTTCAGTCATTTTCCACCTGTTTAGATAGGATGGTCGAGAGAGAGAACAGGTAGGACATAGGTAAAGAGTCAAACCTGGGCCGCTACGGTAAGGGCTCTTACGTGGTATCTTCTCTACCACATAGATCCACCAGGAGGCCTTATCATAGGTTACTATACATAATTTTTGAGTTTTAAGACATTGTGCCGGTTGTTGTCAATATTCATCACTGACTACACACGGACGATCTACCATCCATGTGGCCCCCGCTGTTTGAAACCAGGTATCACGACCCCTTAACTTGACCACCTTAAGATTAGACTGCTTCTTCTGTCTCTCGCCTCACCGAGGGGGTTCTCTGTCTAGAGGTTCAGCTAGAGAGGAGCTTGGTTTCTTGGCGTAAGAACACACTAGGACCCGGCAAAGGTAGAATTGAGCTAGTAATCCCCATCCTTGCCCTTTACCTCCCACCTATATGCATGTGTGTGCACACGTTCTCCTGCTTATATCTTTGTGAGGACCAAGTGAGACTTCCGCCTCCTCCACGCATTTTTTAAGGGTCGGTGCGGTCAACGAGGGGTCCTCACAAAGATAGAAATACAAGTATATGTGCGCGTGCATGCCTGTGCGCAGGGATGCTTGATAAAAAACGTGTACCTGTCTGTGCTTCGTGTGTCCAGGCAGACCTTGTCAGCACCATAGGGGAGAGTGCGGCAGTGGGAGCCTCCGGGGCCGTGATGTGGGGGGCCAGTGCTGACTATGGCGACAAGGTAACCCCACCTCGCAGATCTGCACCGCTCTCCTGACAGACACGTGCTCATTGACAAAGAGTTCCATTAGATGTTATCGGAGTCTCCTACTCAGCCTCAGCGGCTCGGGGATTGGTGCATCATGAGGCTCAGAGAAGCCCCACCTCAAGCCCACCCACACAGAGCGGGATGATGTACAGAGACGTACAGAAGACAACAGGGCCGCTGAGTCGATGGGACTTTGGGCTTTGAACACACGCACAGTGGTTTCCATTCCTCTACACCTCCCCTACCTTACTTGATGTCTCTTTCTGTCCCCAGGCCTCCTGTGAGGCTCTGGCCTCCTACCTGTCCGCCACATTGAACCCCTACATCATCAACATCACAGTGGCCGCGCAGCTGTGCAGCAACTTCTTGTGCCGAGGCAGCGGGCGCTGTGTCCGGAAGAACCCGAACACAAACCACTACCTCCACCTCAGCCCCAGGAGTTTCCGCATCGTGCACGTCCACGGCCGCTACCTGGTTTTAGGTAGGCCCTCCTTCAGAGACCTGAAGTTCTTAAGCAGGAGGTTCACCTGCCAGTGCTACGAGGGGATGACCTGCACTCCCAGGGGGCACAGGGAGCTCGTCAAGGTACTGACGTTACGAAGGAAGTGGCGTCTGCACAAAACAGCCCAGGCTCTAAACAGAGCCCTGCTGGACCCCGTGCACCAAGCCAGCGCCCCAAAGGAGACCGTGGAAGAGAACCTGAAGTAACAGGGGGACTCTTTGCGCTGTGATGTTTGCACGGATTGTGAGCGTACACGGTCGCAGCAGTCTCGTGGTGGAAACTGAAGGCCTCCGCTTGACCATCAGGAAGGACGCTCCCTACCGAACGACACCAAAGGATATTTAGAGATCGGTGGTTGGTGAAGAGACACTGGAGAGGTGTGTGTGTGAGAGAGAGAGAGAGATGGGGGAAGTACTTATGAGAGAGGATTTGACAACAAAACAAACGTGTGCCCCCATGGGACTCACAGTTCAGAGCTGAGCAGTTGTCACCCACCGGGACTCTGAAATCCTCCCTGAGCCAGTTGTATTTCTAAAGACAAAATGACCTCAGGGCCTCGTCACAGGAGCTGAGATGAGATTAAAACCAACAAATCCATGGATCACGTTGACATGGCCCCTCGCAGCAGCATTTGTAGACCCGTATAAGTGATTCAACCCTGGTTACATTTTAAGAAATTCGAAGCTCTTCAATCTCTTGCCGGTGCGTCCCAACCCATGACAGGAGCCATTTTAACAAGATAACGTTATTCACTCACCTGCCATTTGTTTTAATGTTTTTGGCTGATCTTGGTGTAGCATGTTAAACCCTAAGTGTCCTGCAGATGGCAGTAGTGTCTTGGCATTAGTTACCTCCAGTGCCCCACACAGACGGACGGTCTCCCCAGGCAAGTGTGAGGGAAAGTCTGGGATTTACAAAGTGAGGAGGTTCTGATCCTGACTTTGATTCTTCACATCTTCAAATTTGTACCCAGCCAAACCTTATCCATCAGATCCATAAAGTACAAAGGATTTGGAGTTCAGATTAAACTCACTTTCTATTTCTGGGCTGAAATCCCTCCACGCTGAGCCGCAGTTTCTCCCCTTCTCCTCTGATCCACTTTCATTCTTTTATACAGTGCACTATTGAGGAGTTTCCTTTCTAAGGGGATGTTGAGGCAGACATGGAGTTCAATGGAGCAAAAGCCAGCCTGAGGTGCTTCTCTGGCCACGCCCTACATTGAACTGATTGGTGGTACCCGTTTTAATGAGCCCTACCTGTTTTGATATATGGATATAATCAATTGCTCGGCCAAAGTTGGTGAAAAACTGATGTGGACCATCCATCCATCCTTCATCAACTACATGTCTGAAGTCGGGTTGCAAAAGTAATACTGCCAGCAGGGGACCCCGAGCTTCCCTCCACCTGGTCACATCCACCAGCTCTGACTGGGGGATCCTGAGATGTTACCAGGCCAGTGTGGAGATATAATCCCTACACCTGGTCCTCAGTTTACCCCGTAGCCTCCTCCCAGCTGGGAGGGCCTGGAACACCCCACAAAGGAGGAGACCAGGGGGCCGGCCTCCTGACTAAATGCTGAACCACCTCAACTGATTCCTGTGTTTTCTATTCTTACAGATAATCGTGGCCATGGATGGACATTCATAGATATTCATAGGCCGACATAGAAATAATATCCGTCCAAAACACAAAAATAGTTTGCAGTGTGCCGAGACACATGGGAATAGCTTCGACTGCAATCGGATTCGGCTGGAGTAAATCCGAGTGATGTCACGCTGTGGCCTCGCAATCAGCCGCTCGACAGCTTCGGAAATCCAGAATTCACACTCGTTCCAGAATGAAAGACACGGATTGTTGGACGAAGCCGAGCCATCTGAGTGTTCTGCCTTTTCGCTCCACACTGAGGCCATCATTGTCTGGGACGACAGCATCAAGAGGGGGGGGGGTTCCTATGAGACAGTCAGTCAAGAACAGCCACGGTGGAGAACAGTCGTTTCATGTCTCCAGAGGCTGAGAGTGGCTCCAAGACCCCTGTGATCTCCTGAGAATGTATGGAATGAGGTACCACCCTCCGACGTGGTGCGCGGGGGCAGTCGGTGTCATCTGAGCCGTTTGAACTGGGGGCGCTTGGTGGCGTGTCTGAGAACCAGACAATTATAATCGCACAGATGGCGGCCCTTCACAGGTTCCGCAGCACCACCCGCGCCACCCGCGTACAGCGAGGGGAGGAAAATAAGATAGGTTGAAAGCGGCCAATGGCATTTTCACAAGTCGGCGCTTCAACCTGTGGACCTCTCTCAGGACCCACCAGATTAAACAGTCTTAAAAGCTCAAGGACAAAGGCTTCCTCTGACAGACTGTTTGTCCTCTCAGCTCCCAGGAATTCCTCATAATTTCCCCCAAACCAGCTTCCTGGAGTTTTGCTCACTTACGCAGAACTCAGCGGGGGAACGAGGAAAGACGGAGAACCAGGCAGAGCACTTACTGTCTGGCAACGACATCACCTTACGTTGTATTTTACCATCTATGTAGCTCAAGTCAAACTTTGTGTTTTACGCTATAATAAGAGAGACGATGGGTGCCGGGCCAGCAGAAGCAGTGACAGGCCCTCAAGACCTGTTCCGAATTGTCTAAAGGGCAAGAACACACGGACGCCGTGTTCACGACACATGATACAGCAGAGGGGGTCTGTTTTTACATGTCACCAGTAAACCCCTGTTGGGGGGTGTGGACTCAGACTTAGATGGAGGTCGGGGGGGATTAAAGCCGGATGCCCTTCCTGATGTCCTGTAGTGGGTTCGAACCCGCGACAGTGGGTTCGAACCTGCAATAAAGTCAATAAAACAGTTTCCGTCTGCAAGCGGGACGGTGGATTGTACAGCGTGTGTGTTCATCTGAGAGCTTGGATTTGTGTGGCCACATGCATGACACACACGTGGCATGTCTGTAAATATGCATACATCTACAGACTTACATATACGGAGAGGAGTGAAGACCAGGTCCATGAAGCAAGCGTTCCACCCGTGTGCAAGTCTACACCAGCTGATTTCATTAATTAGTTCCCCTTGGCTGGTTGAAGGGTGTTGTTGATTAGAGTCCGCTGGTTAGGTACATGGGTGGTGCGAACACATGGCTGGGACTTTTTACTTCCTGGATCTGGTTTCCACATGCTTTCCATCTCCATTTCCATCAAGCTGTTGACGGATGGATGGATGGATGGATGGATGGATGGATGATGAACTCCGAACAGCCCGCAGTAGCTCAGGGGCGGAGCATGCACCCCCAGGGAACGACCAACCAGGCGTCGTGGGCCCGACCGACCACGGTGCACCAGGAAGGAAGAAGACATCGTCCGGCGAGGGCAAAGACATGTGATGGAAGAGAACAGTCCGCACATGGGTCTAGGACATATGCTCTATAACCTATAATCTCCTTTATCTATGGTATTGCTCATGATCCACAGTTGTTGACCTCCTGAACCAAGATTACACAAGTGTTACGCTGACACATGTGCTCGGATATCATGTCTAAGACCCCCGTCGCTTGATGTGAGGATGATACGGAATTCCTTAAATCCCATGTTTTCACTCTCCGTGGCGAAGCCGACCTGTTGTTTGGGACTCTGTCCGGGATTAGGATTTAGTGGTTTTATCTTCAGTCTGCCTTCTGACAGATGGACTGAATCCAGGGAACATCTGTGAAACGCTGCGTCAAGCACCGCGCTCGAAGAAGACGTCAGTCACTCGCCCCCGGGATCTCAACCGTATTCCAGGAGCCTAGCCCACAGGGCTGGATGTCGGCCGGCCGGATGGTGATCGAGGTGCACCCCCCCCAGCGGAGGGAGGGTGCAGGGAACCGCGTACACTGAAGAGAAGGTGTCATGGGATGTTTTGCCTGATCAGCACTGTGGAGCCGTTTGTCATGATTAATGACAGCAGACCTGAGCGCTGAACACAAAGGAAAGTCGACAGTCGCTTATGTACACGTGAGCGGCTGCCATCACCGCCCCACACACTCAC
>OMLC01036745.1:4777-16738 GCA_900302585.1 Regalecus glesne
GAGGGGCAGAGGAAGACAGGAAGAGAGAAAGAAGAGACATATGCCTCTGGAAAGATCACAATAAGACAATTCCCTTGATGTTATTTCAGGCAGATCAAGTCTCTGGCAAAAACATAGCAATTTGGAAATGTCTGAAATGGCAGAGTGAGATGTGAAGTTGCCCTTTCACTAGCCTGGTACTGAGGAGGGGGTGGTGACATGTGGTGGCATTGGTGGGGAAGGAGGTGGAACAGTTTGTTTTAAGAACACATGCAATCAAAGAGGCAAAAACTAGCTTGTCAAGGTCATTCATTCAGTGTCAAAAGTTGCCTTCCAAGATCTCTCTTTTAGTACGCATGCATAGCATTCTCCATTGTACAAACCAGTGCTCTCATGTGACCCCATTCCCATGTGTTGCTACTCCCCTCAGACAAACAGTCACATTGTCATCAGAACCCTCAGCCTTATGTTAACCCCAACGCCAATGGTAGCTAGAAGCATCATGCCAGCGATGGGTGGGTAGGTGTTTGTACGAGGGCTTGTAATGTAGATCAGGCCCTGCTCCTGTCAGTCTGTAAGGTTGCTTGTGTGGAAGCAAAAAGCCAAACAACGTTGATTTGATTTGAATTTTTGTCCAGCCTATTGGTCCATGCCTTTAGCAAACTTGTCAATGAATACCATTTATTTATCTATGAACTTATTTTCTTTGTCCAAGATGAGGGCGAAGGTTATCATTTGATAAAAATAAAAGAGAGGACAGAAGAGCAGGTAAAATGATTGAGGAAAGAGAAAGAACTAATCATCAGCCTCCTTAAAAGTGGATTGAGTATTTTTTTATCCGGTTTTACAAGCTTCACAGCTCTATGTGCCAATCTGTCTCTGTTGCTCGACATGATATGATGTTAATGTGAAGAAGCTGAGATAAGCTTCCCATTTCTTGGCCAATTTCAAAAGAGCATTTACTTGTAGAGCCTCTCAATCATTCTACGTTTGCTCATGGGCTCCTGTTTGAAATTCAAGTCAAAAGCTCTAAGGCAGGAGACTTATGCTGGGCAAAAAAAATGTAATAAAAAAAATCAATGTGGTTTGACCTTATCAAAGCGCACCCAGTGTTGTTTTTTCCAGACATATATATGTGCATATGCAGGATTTACGCACATATATACAGATATACATGTACTGTATGCATAGTTACATATATTTGGTTCTATGGGAGTAATCGCTATCAAGAGGCTATTAAAAACTTTGGAGCAGCAGGCTTATCAAGAAGATCCAACAGCAATTAGGAACCTACCGCCAGTGACCAATCCCGAACAGTCATCAGACACAACACAGATAAGGAGGACATAGAAGGAAGAAACACAAATTAAAACAACCACACACAGGAGTTTACACACCAGTCTGGGCACACCAGGAGAAATGACTGGGTCCACCCACTGCAGGTACAGCATGAGTGAAATGTGGATGTTCTAAAAAGATTTTTGACTCTACCAGGCATCTATCGCTTCAGTGGAAAGTCACAACTCTGAAAGCATTGTGAACATGTGTCATGCGCTGCTGTTTGTAATGACTTTTCTTGATCTAGATTCCCCCCACTTCACTAAATGACATCAAATAAAGATGAGTTGCTACAATGTTACTCCTATTTTAAGTGTGTAAATTACTCCTTTCCTCTGAGTACCTCTAAATATGAGACGTAATAATAATGCACGTTTTTCCAATCATACAGGTCTGGCTCTGATTGGACTAATTTCAAATAAATGCATTTGGTTAAATCACTCCAACAAGGAGGAGAGTATGCTTCTGTGGTGAAACTAACATGTTAATTGGTATAAAAGGGCCAGTGTGTTTCTTCCCTTTGACTTTTTTTCCTTTTTAAGAGTGAGTTCAATTGATTATCTCCTTGGGTTTACATGGTGACGTCATTTCTCTGGGTGGATACCACGTTATTGCACGCTGAGCCCTACTCAGCACTCTAAACCAAGCCGACATGTCTTCATATGACAAACGGAAACAATTACAAAAGAAGAAAAGAGAAGAAAATGAGAGATTTAAATGTCCCATTTAAAGTGTATGAAAATCATACTGTATGTCCCTGCTGTATGTAACACTGAGTATAATATATACGACGGTGATGATAGCACGAAAACATTATGGCTATTTTTATATTATTTAAAGAAATAACATGTGGGGAGATTAGAAAACAGTGTATTGATGCTGTTACTGCAAATGTGCTAAATAAAGTCCATTATGACAATATATCCCTCAGAGGAAGCATTAGCTATGAATAGCAGTTTAGGGAATTGAGTCACAGTGTGCAGTACAAAACAATGAGCTACTTAACGTCACTGGGTAATATCCAAGATATACTTTATCGACCGAAACACAGATTGTTAAACTTAATGAGGCATTATGCACTGAGCCTGCAACAGGAGCCATCATCTATGCACTGGCTTAGCAGTAAATACAATGTTCAACAATATTTTTCAAGTGAAAAATGGAGGGAGCGTTTTTACTAACAAAATGACAGGTGGCAGAAGTTCAAAGTTTTCACCTCGGTTTTGGCTCCATCTTTGACATCCTTCATGTTGATAGCATTTTTGCCCTTGTCTTTGCCCTTCTTTTTGTTTTTCTTCTTAAATATCCACTTTTTGCAGATACAGAAGCAGCATGCCAAGACCAGGATGATGGCAACAAAGGCAATAGAGACAATGGCCCATGAAGGTACTGTGGAGGAGAAACACGGGCAAAGAGTTTTGATTACAACACAATCACAAATAGTGAAGTAACAGGCATAGCAGAGTCAGAGGAAAAGCAAACACCACTTCATTAAATCAAATCAAACAAATACCAGAGCCAAATTTGCAGCATCTCATGTAGCATCCCCAAAAGTTCAAACTTCTCATTCCATTCACACATAAATCCATCACTAAATTTCATCTCAAAACATCTCCAGACTCAAGCCATTATTCTCAGACTCAATCATGGAGACCTTTATCTATTCCTTCATCATATCAAATATATGCAGATTCTTGCAGTGAAATACTGCTTGGGGTACCCAGAAAAGCCATAGATAGGCTTCAGTATTTGCAGAATGCAGGTGCCGGGGCTTCAACCATACCAAGCCCTGGCAACACGTCACTCCTGCCCGTGTCCACATTCACCTGCTCCCATTCAAATCCTGCATTTCCAATAAACTTCCCCTGCTCGCCTCAAAATACCATCATGCCTTTGTTCTCTAGTGCCTATCAGACCTCCTCACCCCCTTTATTCCATCCCAGAGTCTCCAGTCCACGGTCCTCCAGACACGGAGCTGCTTTCCATCCCCAACACCAGCCTGTGGACTTTTGTGGATAGAGCCTTTAGTGTGGCACCCCCCATCCCTTTAAGAGCTCTATTCCAGGATAAATCTGCAACACTGCTTCTTTAGACAATTTTAGAATTTAAAAGAATAAATAAATCGCCATTTCACCAAGGCCTACGGTCTATACACTTGTCTTGAATCTTTTTTATTCAGTGTTTTATCAAATGTAAAGCATCCTTGGGTTTCCTGAAAGGCCCTATACAAAATTAAGATGCTGTAATGACAGTTGACTTGTGAGGTGGATTGGGAGCAAGTCAAAAAGGTGTGTGGGTGCGTGTTCCTCTGGGGCTACCGTTTTAGTTCCTACTGCTCAGAGGGACAACTTGCTTGAGCCACTTGTCTGTTTTTTCCCTCTCTAGATTTTACTATTTATGCACAACAATGATCCAGTTGCTAAGATTAGCTTTTCAGCAGACTATTCTCTAGTTGCCAGTGGTAATCACTTGGCTTAGGTTAGGGGTTAACTATGAGAAGTGTATGGGAGAGTGAATTCATTTAGTCAAAAACACATCTACAATATGATTCTTCTCAGACTTGTAGCAGGAGTCCTAGCCGTTCCATCCTGATCCCATATCTACAAGGGTTTGTGGCTGGATATGCACTCTCTGCCATAAAGCTCAGAAGTGCTTTAAAGTTACTATATGTGGAAAGGTCGATTAGTTTTCAGGTTATTTATGACTGATGGGAAAATGGGGCACCTTGCAGGCAACTCATGCCTGAAAAATTGAAGCCACTCAGCTTCATGACACATTTACAGGTCTAACGCCCAGGTACCAACCACTTAAGGACTTTTCTAAACAGCACAGCCAGCTATCGATTCTTGGTATGCATACACGGGTGGATACTCCACACATAGCATGAGTGTGAACTGTAGCAGTGTAGTCATGGTTCGCATTATGGGGGGATGGGGTCAGACCCACTTATTTAGACCTGGACCCCCCCCAAAAGAGATAAAAAGAAAGGGCTGGGGGGGATGTTGAAATATTTATCCACCTTTCTTACCAATAATTATAAAAAAATTACAGCACATTTCCTATATTCACACTTGGAGGAATCTTTTAAGGTGACTTCAGACACCCCTAAAGTGGACCATACCATTTCTTAACCCTGACGTTAGGTCTAACTGCCTGCCTGCCTGCATCACTCTCAGTGGCAGGCTTGCGTCCTATGCTGACGTGCATCACACAAAACGCTGTAGGATGATGTAGGTATCAATCTAGCTAGTTTAATATACTTATTTAATATCATCTACAGGCGTTACATTAAACAAGCAAGACACTGTAATGATTTTAAGACATCAATTCACTGAAGCATACACCTACGGTGTACTGGGATCCCTTTACACTTTGAAGAAAAAGTTGACCCCCCCCATTGTCATGGTATAACTTGTTCTTTAAGTGTAGCATGTGTCTACTAAACACACTCAGACATGCACACATGCTGTCTAAGCTACACACACAAACATACACATAGAGCAAGAAATTGGTTATTAAAAGTATCAGAGACATAAAAGCGCATCAAGATGGGTGGAAAATAATGAGGACCTCTCTCCTCAGCAGCCGTAATAATCTCTCCTGCTCTCAAGATATCAAACATCCAACAGTAGAAGTGGACAAATGGGCTCAAAATTGGCCACCACTCCAATTTTGGGTCATTTTCTAACTTAAGTCAGCATTTACTGACTTATGTAATTATCTACCCCTAACTAGTCAGTCATTGTGGACTTTATCTGAACAACAAAAAAATACCATCAAAAGGTAAACCTATATTGGGGTTGATCTCTCTTGGCTGTCTGCTCACCAGCATTTGGCTGAGGTTCTCTCACTCAGGTCTGGGGTTGGAGGGAGCAGAGGAAAAAAAATCAATGCTCAAGTTGACAAAATCAATAATCACTCTCTGAGGGAAAAGGAAAAAGTGAGCCATGCTGTAAAATAACTTTGAGATTTACAGCTTTGGCCTCTCCCAGGGGTGGGATGTTAGTGGAGGTGACACTTTGGACGTATATAATTTACTACATGACACCCCAGACCAATAGTTTGTGCCTTAAGAATACAAAACAAGCCTCAGGACTTTATCTGGTGGATTAGAAACTTGGGTTTTTCACTTGAACCAAACACAAACAGTGAGTTCCTACTATTGACTAAATGATCTAGTTTTTACTCTGAATTTGCAAACCCTATAATGGCAAAGATTAATCTTGGCAATATTTGATATTTAATCACAAGATGACCATTGATGACTGCAAATATCAAGTTTAAACACAAAAGCTACGATTACAAGTAGCTAATTTCTCCATTCTTGCAAACTAGTGCTTATGCGCGGTACCAATCTGACAATCTAAACAGATGGGAGGCGGATGATGAAATCTCTTCCAACATGACTCATTTTGTAGGGGGGAGGGCCCATCTCCTACTCTGTCTACAAATTCTCTATTATTTATGTACATTCAGAAAGAGAGCTTTGACTTTGGCCACATGAAGAGCTTGGGACTGAGACTGATAACTTTGGGGACACTGTGGGCACATCTCAGCATTTGATTAGGTCGGTAACCAGCGGCTCTTTTGCCCCTTTCCAGTGGCTCCGCATGGCTTTAACAAAATTATATGAATATGGATAATGGTCACTTTTTACCATATTCATCTTCTTTCGTCATTGCTGTTGTCCTAATGTGATTCCAATGTTCTCCACACTGGAAGGAAAACTTTCCACATATTATCAACTAAAATGTGTGTCATAGTCTACATCTATGCCTGGTACCTTTCCCCCTAAACTTTGTCAAGCCTCAATAGCACTGGGTGGTCATAAATCTCCCTACCTCAACCATGAGCTACATAGTCCACATATGGTCCTCCGCCTCACAGATGAGAGCCTGCAGGACAGGCCTAATATGGAGATAGTCTACAGGGCTGTTCAGAAAAAGAAATCACATTAAATGGGTGAGAACTCTGACTTTAAACAGGCTTTTTTTCTTCTTCTCCAAAACAGTATCAGTCTTAGCAAGTTCTGATTTTGTCAGTGAATTGAATAACATTGTTGTGTTTCATGTTCAGGCCCGAAGGTGTATTGCTGTATGTGGATGAGGAAATAAAGAGGATTGCCTCATACTGAACTGGACCAAACCAGCCTTGTTCCATTTTGCGTTTTTCAGCGAAGACTATCCCCCAATAAAAAAAAGAATAAACAATTTCCTTAATTGTTGTTCTGCAATTTCATGAATGCAAGAAAACATAGCATTATAGGATGGCATATACGGAAATACAAAGTTCAAGAACCAAATAATCCCAAATAGCTCACTGCGGAGTAGCCACATGTGGTAAAGCATATTAATGAATGCTCATTTAGATCCATTAGTCATGATGATAGGCTAATTCAAGCCCACAGCTGCAGTGATAAGCCAGTACTCCTCTAAAGTGAACTATAGACCAGTGGCATACATTCAACAGGAGTTTCTGATGAAAGAATCATCCATCTCGTGCAATAAGACAGTCAAAGTCCCGATAACATAACCTTTTGTAGGTACTGTATATTACCTTAAATCTGTGCTTGCATAGTCACGACCTGTTCATACGCGTATGCTAGCGCAATGTAGTTAGTGACAATTTATTAACCCTGGATTTGTGGAACCTGGTACTGTAACCTGGTACAGGTGGTTGTGGTGGAAAAGATTACGTCAACATGGGCCTTATCTTGTTCATCAAGCACATGTCTACCACTGACAGACACTTCTGTGTTCCTTAATTAAATGACCATCAGTCCCAGAAAGCAATAAAATCATCCCCTAATTAACTACACTGTCTTTTCTCCTGAGAAGAGCGAGAGGCATGAGGAGGTAGAGTGGGTGATAAAGAGATAGGGGTGGGGTAGTAACATGTGGACTGCACTTGTCCCTTTTCCAGTGTGTACAACATCACATGGACGTGTCTTGATGCATGCCAGGGGTCAATCACAAGGTCAATGGACTTTCTTCAGCAGACGTGAGCCAGACAGTGTGTCCATGTTTTTAAAGTCCTGTTTCAGCTAGGTTATGAAAATGCTGACATCGTGTGCCGTCTGTACTTTTAGGACTGAGTCAATGACTAAAGGGAAAATATGCCAGCCCCCACCCACCCCTACGATATAAAAGGAGACATCACAACCCTGTGGCCCCTGTGGTTTTGACTGCGCCACTCAAAAGTGCAAATACTTCTGATATAAATTTGTTTGATGGTGGCAATGCAGCGGACTTTGCACCAAATGTTAACTTCTGAAAACAAATATCTGATAAGAAGGGGTTCAAAAGCAGCCTTTTTAATGTGACCTTTGGCCATTTCTCCGGTAGGATCTTTTAACAGAACATAATCCGGACTGGCTTTGGCTCTCTTTCAGTGGATCTCCACGTCCCAAATCGCCGCCTTTGGACTCTCACACAAGAACTTTGCAGATGTCATTTTTGTGGGATGGAAGGTCAAAGAATAACATTTCCAAGATAAAGTAAAGGTTACCGTTTTACTGAGATAGCTTTGAAATATAGGCAGCTGCCTTAGTCTTCCCAGCCACACTTTCACTGACCCACAGAATCTGAGATTATTTATAAAGTATGTCACAAGGGAAGGAAATAAACACTGAATTTATTCCTTTTATATGGAGACATTTGCAGTTACAATACAGTCTACACACAATGGCCCTTCCTGATGCCCTGCAGGGGGGGGTTCAAACCCGCTGCCTCTGGCTCATCAGTTCCCAAAGCGAGCGCACCAAGTGGTCGATAGATTACAAAATACAGCCGTGTTTCAGTTTTACAAATGTAATTATGATTTGTAGTTAAAAGTTAAAACTGTGTCTTGTGAATTTTGAAAAATTATTTAAAATGCAAAATGCACAAGGATTACATTTTTTGAGTGTATTTTCTTTTTCCCTTCCTTTTGTGCTGCTGATAGACAGCTATGTTTAATCTGCTATGCTGACATCACAAAGTAATCAGAGCAGCATGCTGTGTTTTTAACCTTGACATAGTTTTTAACCTGTAGACATCATTAAATTCACTAAAAAAGCTCAAGGGTTAAGTAATTCTTTAACTGACCCTGTGTGCCACCTCTTGGCAGTCCCAGGTCGAAACAATTTTGACAGATTTGCAGTTAGGTCACAAAACAAACAGATGTGGGTCAAAGGAGGGTAGGAGATGGACTTTGATTAGCTATGAGCTTAGTCATTAAAAAACACTTCATGACCACTGAAGTGAGTTTGATTTGTCTAGTCATTCATATCCTCCACGGCTGGCTTTTTGGAGAGAGGATGATAACGGCTCCCTCTAGACAGGCTTGCACAATGGACTGTCTAAAGGGAAAGACTAAAGGTTTTAGAAGAGACCCCTGTGAGATGGAAACACATGTTTTAAGTCCCTTCCCTGTAACTCGGTCAGGACCAGCCGCCTTCTTCGAGTTCACCAACCTTAGCACTTGTCTCAGTTCCTGTTGATCTAGAGTGAGTGTGTGGTTGCCAGAGGCAGTGAATCTCTGTTAGGCTTTTTTTACCTCAAAGCAGGAAAAGAAAAAAATTCTGTTCCTCTACTGGTGAGGCATCAGCATTGACAGTCACAGCGTTGCTGCCCTTGTGGTTCATGATGTGCTGAATTCCCTGCCAAATTTGCTGTGGGCCATTGTCTATGATATGGTCGCTATCCCCTGACCTGAAAATAGCATTGCGGTATCTGAGAAGTGTCTGAACTTCACGTATTATCCAGAGGCTCTGGTTAGGAAAGACCTGGGTCAGTTTGTCAATAATGGCGTTGATATAGAATAGTACAGTTTCCGTAAATTTCTCCAAGTCCTGGGGTCCATATATGTTCCATTCTATTTGTGCAAAGTAGACTTGTTGCTGAGAGTGTTCCCTCAGGCCGAGTTGTTATAGGCCTTTCATTTGGCTTTGTTTTCCTCCTAAGAGGAGTGTAGAGTGGAAAAAGTTGTGGAGATGGGGAACTGTACATGCATACTCCTTGTTGGAATAGGCATGGTCAAGTGTGTGCCCCCCCCCCGGGAAAAAAAAAGTAGAATACTTCACATATTGGACTAAACCAGGAAGCACTGTTTTTAAGCATGGCTGATTTAAGTATCTGGCTATGATGTTTACTCCATTGGGATAAGCACGCTGCTCTTGATATGTATTATTGAGCAGATGAGCGAGAGCTTTGCTAATGTTTGCATCCAGTGGGATGTAGACAGCTGTGACAGTGACTCCTGTTAACTCTCGTGGTGGATAGAAGGGGCTACATATAACTGACGTACTTTGTAGCTCAGGGGAACCATGGTCGTCATTATGCACATAGATGCAATGTCCTTGACTGCTGTTTTTGCCTGAGCCTTTGTTTCTGTTGTGGTGATGGATTATATGGCCCTCTAGCTGTAGTGCTGCATCTGAGATATGCAGTACAACATTAACATTTCAATTAGAAGACACTTTTATCCAAAGAGAAGTACATTTGGGCGGGGAAAACGGCCGGAATACAAATCCTGTTTGTGTGTGTGTGTGTGAAGTACATTTGGGCATCATCTCAAATGTATGAATGAAGCTATTTGGAGCGAATTGTAATTCCAACTTGTCCATTTTGATGAACTACACCGCCTGACAAATGTGACAACAATCCAGACCCCGGTGGTCTCACTGTATCCTCCAGTATGTTACGAGTCCAGTGAAAGTCACTTGAGATGGCTGTTTTTTTTAACTGTAATCAAATATCAAGCAAGTCTTAGTGGCTGTAGACACAGTTTGCTTGAAAAAAACCCAAATACAAACACACATACATATTAAAAAAATGCTTAGAAAAGGCACCGAATCGGAGAGCCATGAGGCGTCATATCCGTGAGCTGCACCATCATCAACCTAGCATGATCTGAAAAGGGCTTTTTAGAAATCCCAATCAAAATGAAGGATTACCTCTTTGAGAATGAACTGCAGTGAAGTCAATATAAATAGAGTTGATATGTGTGGCATACACGTACAGCCAAGATCAAAAAGTGACTGCAAGTCGGATTGAGAGAGACAGAAATAAACTCTATTGTGTGAAAACAAATTCAAGCCAACAGCCAACAGATGGGGCTGAGGTAATATGGCTGTAGCTCAAAGATTTATCCGACAGATCTTGAGCGTCACAAGAAAATCAGCCACAAGCTGGGTCCATGTGATAGCTCTGTGCATTCAAAGCTAAAGCTTATGGCTAAAGACTGAAGCTAGTTTCTAAATCCACTGAAAACCCTTGGCAAGAGCAATAGATTGACTTTGCTGAAAACAGTGACACCTTTTCCCACACATTGCCTAAACCAGTTCTTGGGTATTCATCATTAGGTTGGTAAAGCTGGGGTACAAATTTGCAACTGTTGATTGAGGGAATGAGGGAAAAACAGTAATTTAAGCCCCTCTGGTTAGCTTGTCTGTATTTGGCATGCTAAACAGCCCGTTATTTCATGCTTGTTGAGAGATCACAATGTGCTGATAGGAAGAATAATGAAATGACTGCCTTTGCCAGATAAAAACAGTTAGGAAGAGGTGGTGGGCTTTTGGAGGGAATACTTTGGTTTTACTGAGAGTAAACAGTCATCGTAACTATCTTAAGGCCAGCATTAACATATTATGTCAGAGAACATTTGTGCCTCGAGTGCAATGAAAAGCTTTGAACCTGAGAGTGAGGGACTTAAGTCTAAGCCACAAGATTCATATATTTCAGGACCCCATTGCGGAGTCACTTCCATTTCCATATAGTTCACATTACTATTTTTGTTCATAATATCAAAGCTTATATTTCGGCTTAAGGAAATTTCACCATTTTCAGTAAATCAAAGTCTCTAACTTATCTCTCCTTATGGAGCTTAAAAATCAGCTGACTGGTGGTAGCTCTGAACCAAGAATATCTCAAGGAATTATTTTCCCAGGCAAATATGCTGTTTCTTTAAAATGAGTGCTCCCAGGTGGGAGAACTCTCTCATTGGACTACTTATATCTGAAAGTCTGAGAGAACATCTCTTGTCATTCACATCATTATCAAAGCAATGGTTCTTCTTTTCCACAGGAGCCATTTCCTGATTTAGAATTACTTGCAAGTGAGGCTATAAACACATCTATATTTAGATGGCAGTCATATGATTTACAGAAAACAGTGGCTATGAAGGCAAAACTCTATTCTTGATGCAAACATTTCAGATTTCAGAGATCATGTTTTAGATTGGAAAAAACTGAAGCCTAAGACCTGGTGAAGCATCTGATCACAATGCAGGTTGTGCAATAAATGAAGTGACACGATTTAATTTCCGATGATACAAGAGCATTGAAAAATGAAAAAAAAAGGTTTTTTGAATCACATGTTGTAGTTTTTCTCTAACTGATAAGCTCAAACCTATAGAAAGTATCCAAATCCTAGCTTTGTGATGCTTTTCCCCAAAATTGTATTCAAAATTAACTAAATATCAAGGAACAAATGTATTGCCTTTATTCGGCAAAGTTCTTTGATAAAGACCAATGTTGATATCCATTCAAAATTCCTTTGATTGATGTCAAACATAAGCTCACATACAACCAAATCAGCCAGGCACAGTGAGGTGGGGGGGGCGCTACTCACATGGGATTTTGTTGAGTTCATTCATGAACTTGTC
>OMLC01036746.1:0-19652 GCA_900302585.1 Regalecus glesne
TTAGTGTTAATTTTCCCCTGCCTCCATATGGTGTTTCAGACAGTCCACCTGCAGGCTGTGGCGGAGCAGTGTGGCGATAGCACTCGGATCCAGCTCACCATGCGCAGCCAGCCAAAGTCCCCAGGCCTAAGCTGTCATTTTTACAGACACCCCCACAGCTGTCTGTGCCAAACCCACTGCTACACTTCACCTACTACAATGCTGTAGAGTTGTCAGGGTGGGGGATGATGATATAGGAGAGATGATGGGGGGGGCTCTGTCTGGGATTGTACCCAGGCCGTGTAAGGCGGTACAAGATAAGGAGTGTGAGATAAAAGCTTTATTTGAACTTTAGATGGGTTCTTGTGTTGCACTTGGTAAAAGGCTATTGTTACACTGCTGGGTGTCTTTGCATTCACCGTCTCACCTCTGAAGAAGCCTGCTTTTATATATGGGGGTGTTGTTTAGTCAATGGGTTGTCTTGCATTCCTCTTGTTTGCACGTGTGCTGCACGTGCATGGCGGAGCCATCATCTTTTTTGCCATTGATTAGAGATGGTCTCTTTAATTCCACTTCACCACATGTTGTGACTCATTTGCATTCTTTGTCAGGACTTAATGGATTTTTTTTTGTGAGGCTCGCTCTGAAAGTCTGTGAAGACACCGGACCTGATCTGATGTGCGTGCTGCCACCACCACCTCTGATTGATTCATTCTTTTTTCTCTCTCTCTGATTGTTTTTGTTTCTCTTTATTTTGTCATATTCGAATCAATTCAGGAAAGCCAAACGCATGTCAGTTGTTTGAGTGTGATGTGTGTTTGTTTGAATAGTTTCCGTTACACATCAGGACATCCATCAGACAGCACAGTGATCATGAGACATTTGTTCAGCATATTTTTATCTTTTTTTTCTTCCTTGCTTGCTTGCGTTTTTGAATTTGTTATAAGCAGGGACATGATTGTCTGTGTTCCCCCAATGTTTCCCCCAGTATCTTGGTGCCTTGAGTGAAACTGATGTGAGGTTTGCAGATGTGTATTCTCTATCATGAGATCAGTTAAAAGGATCATTGCAGTATCAGTTCTTTGCTCTCCTCTCTGTCCCAATATAGCCCTTAGACAGCATAAGTCTTCTGTGTTATTTATAGCCATTTTACACTGTTTGTGGACCACACTTCTGATCACGCGGATAGGTGATTAATGTATTGGTTGCAAAATAATTCTCCTCTATATCCAGCTCCTGAAGAACCCACCTCCCTATTAGATCAATGCCCAAATTGTGATGATGACGACTACTACGACTAATACTACTATGACAATGATGACGACGACGATGACGACGACGAAGACTACTACTACTAATAACTATTATTATCATTATTATAGTAATACTCATCTTTGTTGGGACAGTGCATATTTATGAAGATTTAGAATGTAAATATGCCAGATTCAACCACCAGGCTAATTTTCATTTCTCGTCCCAAGCAATTAGGGGTTCAGTATCTTACTCAGTGACACTTCAACTTGTTCTTTTAAAGGAATCATGGATCAAATCACCAGTCTTTCGATTACTAGAAGACCACCCTACCTCCTGACCCTACCCACCCTACCATGCCACCCCCATGTATACAGCAATTCCCTCAGATTACTGAAGACTGCTATGACCAACATCCACAATCTAGTCAAAGACCACCCACCACCTCATCAGCTTCTCACCAGGAGCTATGACCCCACATAACTTGGCTGCCTGACACTTGACAAACCTCTGAAACCTATGGGGCTTTCTTTGATAGGCAAGTAAGGCTACCTGTGAAACTTAATGCAGTTACAATGTGTTCCTATGCTGTTCATTTCCTCTCCTGTGTATTTTCCATGCGACCTTGAACAACTTGGTGTGCACAATGTTATGCACTTCAGACATAAGTCTCAGCTGACCTGTGCTGCAGCAGGTTCGTGCCCTTTAAAGGAGCATTCTCAGCAATCGGCTCTTAGCGCATTTGTAAAGGAGGGACCGACTCATCGGCATCTTGTGTCTTTAGTTTCTTTAAAACATAGTGAGAAACCATTTAGGTGGAGATGACGTGCAGTATTCAGTCAGAAATATGATGCAGGCTATGAACGAACAATGGATGCATGTTGCCCAACCATTGTTACTTATCAGTTTTTATGTACGGGGGTTGACTTGAAGAAAAGACTGATTGCAGTAGCTCGGTCCGTTGAACCGGTGGAGCCGGTGTAACTGTCAACTGCTGTGAAATCCATCACATCTTTGTTGCAATGGGTCCACTAAGAAAAAAACCATCCACTTGAAGTGCACCTCCATGAAGGTTAATTTCCCTTGGTTTAAAAGGTCCTTTCCTCCTCATTGAAAGAAACTAGAGATGTTGTTTTTCTCCACAAAGGCCATTCTTCATCAGCTCTAAATACATTCCCGATTGATTAAATGTACCAAAGCAGTGGTAGTTTGAAGGATGGTGGAATAATGTAACTTAAGTAAGGTAACTAAATGATACCAAGGACAGGATCTTGACCTGCTGGATCCTTCCTCTGTATATCACACTCATGTTTCATACATTAACCCTCAAGTATGCACAGACCTTATTGAAATTTGACACAATACAAAGAATTTACTCACACCATTACGTATTGATGGTGCTCATATACATCACGTTCATGAAGGTTGTCAATTGTAAAGATGACCTTCATCCTGAAGATTACCCCTCTAGTCTTTGAATACATATACAGCGGATCTCATGCCACATATGTAAGGTTGTGTTTATTAACTGAGATTATGATAACCAATTCTCACTCCTCCTGCTCATAGTTATATCCCCATGGTGACAGAGAGCCCTTGTCCTCTCCATCTTTTTTGAAGTTAAAGGTTTTGATCTAATAAGGAACTTTTTTGCCTGAAAGTAGCCTGATACCGTCACTCTGAAGAAATCCTTTTTAAAATCCCTCAGGAGACAATCAGCCGAGTTGTCATGCAAAAGTATCTTTTTGTCAACATTTAAATCAAGCCACCATCATCCATCCATCCATTCATCCATCATCAATTACTTATACAAAGCCAGGTCACAGAGGTAACAGTTCCAGCCAAGGACCTCAAGCGTCCCTTTTCCTGGTCATATCACCTACCCCTGACAGAGGGATCCTGAGGTGATCCTAGGCCAGTGTGGAGATATAATCCCAACAAGCCCTTGCTTCTTTCCGCCAGTGAAATGACGTTCCTGACCCTAAAGCCAGCCTCTCCCACCTGGGTCTAGTCCATCCAGATCGAGAGCCTTCACCTTCACTACCACCTGTCTCTTAGTGCACCCAACCCCAGCGATTCTTCCCATAGGTGGTGGGTCCACAAGATGGAGACGTGTCCATGTTGATTTTTGAGCTGTGGCTTGCCCAGCTCTGTGACAAACTTGGCCACCAGGGGTTCAACCGATAGGCCCTTCTTCTGGGCCTGGCTCCAGAGAAGGGCCCCGGGCTTCCTCCTGGCAGAGTAACCTCCCTTCCGCCTCAATCTTTCATGAGGTCTTCCTGAACGATTCTTAGTCTGATTCTTTGTCCGATACCAATTTTGCATGGGGGACCCTTTCAGGAGCACAAGGCTCCAGACAACACAGCTCCCAGGTTCATAGGGACCCACAAACCTCTCTGGCTTTCCCCAGAGAGAAACCCAGAAAAATGAGACCCCTTGTCTGTCAAAGTTTCGGGTCTCTTTTGTTCCTTAAGAATTATATATCACCATTGAAAAGGGCCTTGGTGGCAAGTCTTGTTAAAGTATGACCATCATATTAAATAATGTTTACCCCAAGGATGAACATGCACATAGTGATATGTTAATCAGATAACTGGCCCACGGTGTTCGGAGGCTATGTTCCGAGTGAGGGGCAAGATTGGATTATCCAGCCTCCGTTTATTGACGCTCTGTCAAACTACCTCATACAAAAACAATAAGCGCTCACTTATGCTTGGATAAATTTGTCTTCCCCTTATGCAGTTTCAACCCCTTGAGTATCATACAATTTTGTCCTTGTAATTATTTCTGGAAAAAACAACTTTCCCATAGTTGCTTTTAATGTGTCTGAATCAGGCAAAACTGCATATAGAGGTTTTTGAGGAGTCTCTTGATATTTACCGAGTGTGAAAACCTGTATTTAATAGAGTGAATCGATAAGTGCTCTAATGCACTGTCAAAAGAGTTGGAGAAATGAGCAATTCATTTACTCCACATAATCAGGCGTGTCGCTGAGCTGAAAAGACCTTGGGACATTAAGTTTGGTATGCCAGATGTATCAATGTGTTTTTCTGCATGTAAATGCGGGTTTGGAATGCTGCATTTTCTTGCCTTCATTTTAAATTGAGCAACTCAAGCATTTAGGAGAATTTTTCTTTTCAATGGCTTGTGGCAGCTTTTGAGGATCATTTTTATCCCTCAGTTTGTGCATCTTGAGAATAATAATGTCCTGTTGTAGCTGTGATACTTTGTTCTCATTCATGATCTCATTCATTACAGGGTGGCATAGCTCGTGAGGTAAGGCGGTCATTTCATAATTGGTAGGTTGATGGTTCGATCCCCAGTTCCTTCAGAAAGTGTGTCGGAGTGTCTTTGAGCAAGACACTGAACCCCTAACTGCTTAGGATAACGGATGAAAATAAGCCTGGTGGATAAATCTGGTGTATTTAGATTCTAAATCTTCATTAACATGCTCTGTCCCTATGAAAGGATTCTGTTCTGTCCCCTGTTCTGATCACCACAATGCTGGACTATCCATAGAGCACGACCCACTTGTCCAATATCTCCTCTTCATGTATATACGAGTTAACCTACTCCATCAAAAGGATTTAGTCATATTTTAGACTTCCTGACATTGAGCATTAAAGATTTCACCATGACAAGGCCAGCCCTTCTATTGTCACTGACAGAAGATTTGAATTTAAAAAAGAGAAAGGATTTTGCCTCCTGTCACAAAGCTTTTTAAAGGCTTGGCAATGAAGGTACAACATTTTTTTAACATTTACATCCAGCATTTCTACTTTATTCTTGCCCTCCAGGGCAAGAATAAAGTACCCCTCTGAAAACAGGCATTACTTGACACCCCCAACACACATACACTCGTACAAATGATAGCAAGGCTATTAACATTTGTGTGTTTTCATTATGTAAATGGTATTAACGCAGGCCTTCAAATTGCCACCAGGAATGCAATAATTTTCTCGCAGTGATCATAATGTGTCCAAGTGAATGCTTTGTTGTTGCTTTTTTTTGTTTTTATTTTGACACACTAATTACTTATTGCCTCTTCTCTCTCCTCTCTGTCTTGCCTCACAGATTCAGAAGAACCAAGGATCTTTAATGGTAAGCTTTATGGCCATGGAATGAGGAAAGTTAAAGAGGTCCTCACACACTTTGTTGTGGCAGGGTTTTAGTCTAGATCAGCTCTCTCATTTCAAAAATTTACTCCCATTGCATCTTTGCAATGAAATATTACAGCAGGCTTTAACTGCTGGTATGACATTAGGTGCCATTATGGAATAATAAAAACATTCATGAGCTGAATGATGTATCCGCCAGTGCTCACTGCATTTGATTAATCTAAGTAGATACTTGTCTTTTTATTACACTATTGATTTTCTCTATTGCCAAGATATTGCGTGTTGTCAAATCCTTTCTGTTTCTTTTCTATTGCTCTGCCTCTCTCTCCCTCTCTTCTCACAGCCTCTCCAGTTACTGCAATGCATCGTTGATGAGGTGAGTCGTGGACTTATGTGCTTTTGCATCTAAAATCAGTCCTAATGGCCCGGAAAGCTTATATTTTGTTTCCTAATGAAGCAGGCAACTCAGGCGGCTTTGCTCCCCGCACACTCAGCCCTGTGCAACTGCCTCCAGCTATGCAACTATGCACATGCACGTCACTGTAGTGGTTTGACCTGCCGTGAGATTCAATACAAAAAAAGGTAGACAGACACATAAACCCACAAAAGGGCGGTAAAGGATGCATAGCTCCTCAAGATCACTTATAGTATTTGCCTGTTAATAGTGCTGTCTAAATCTTGACTCCTGACTCTCATGAGCTCCTTAAAACATAAAAACGTAAAAGAAATAAACACTGTTCAATTGAAAAATATAATCTTAAAACAGGTCATCACATCCTGCCAACAAGGATAAAGAATGACCTATGAATAGATATTTAGGGCTATATGTTTGGTCATGGTACATACCATTTTGTTTTTTTGTCTTCCCCTCAGACTTGTACCAAAGACTATATACGTTTAAAGGCCATCTTTATTTGTATATCTGCTCACTTTTTTTCACGCACCAACTCTCAACAGTCCCCTCCCTTCTTCCCGTTCTCATTTCATCTTTAGTTCTCTGCTGAAATGCACAAACAGCAGAAATTTGACAATAACCTTCCTAGCTTGGCCTGGTATCCCCAAAACCCCAAGCACCAGCTCTGCAACACATTAAACATGCCACTTGTCCTTAAGTGCCTATAGATTGGCCGTAATTAATAATTAAACGCTTTGGGTTGTAATTGGTTGACCCCAGTTGATCTGTTCATTAGTCAGCGAGATGAAGGCATCACTCAAACTATTTTTCCTGCGCCCTTCGCCGTCTCCCCTTGGGGAGGGAGAAAATGCTCCCCGTCAGCCCAGGCGAGCCTGCACTGCTTTGCTGTCCCAGCCGACGTAGGGCTTTTGAGGGGGTGGGGTTGAGAAGGCCTCTCATTGATAGTCATTCACAGAGGATGTGGCTGCTGAGGACTGAATAGCAGAGTTGGGATGTATACCCACCTGGGACACAAAAGACAAACTGTCGTAACTTGGAGTAGCCTCAGTTTGTTGCCAATAGTGTTGGAGAGAGATCAGGTACTCTGCTTTCCACAACTGTTACAATCCAGAGACTTTGTGATGGTTGAGGAGAACAGCAGAAGAGCAAAGATTCTACCTTCTCACTGATGATGAATTGGTTGGTCAACACAAGCAGCAAAAGTTGCTAGACAGGATGTAACCTCTTACTCTTGACTTATCAAAGTATACTTCACATGCATTTTCATTAATTCACATGGCTCTATGTTGTTTCCCATGTGCCATTGAAGATGACATTTGTAGAAACATACCTCAGAGAGAGAGAGAGTGGTGGGTGTGAGAGGTAAGCCTTACTGGGTTATCAAATGGGCACCACCTATCACAGATGTTTCTTTGATATGAGATTCAATCTGCAGAGGCTTAAACCCCCACTGCTCATTAATTCTATTGTCTGACTACATTCGCACAAAGGTTTATTTGCTTAATAAGATTCTTTAACGGTAAGGTGAAGAGGAGCTTTCCCCTCCTTGCTTGAATGTCTTGTTCTGCAACCACAAACCAAATGAGGTGCATTGCCTTGTCATGAGCTCACTCATGAGATTGAACCTAGAAGGTTATCAGGCTCCTGTCCCTTCATGAGTCTATGTAAAAGAGATGGCATTAAATTTAGCTTTTTTTTAATAGTCCATTATGTATGGACTGTGTAGATGTGATCTGAATACTCCTTCAGTGGAAGGTTTGTCATTCTGTTTTGAATTGTCCATTGGGGATTTGAATTTCACATTAACGTTTGTTTGAGATATAATTGTGTCAGTGGATCATTAATATTATTGCAGCTGGAGGTGTGCTTGGCTGTGATGTGTGCTGTTCTCTGACACACACCCAAACACATGCACAAACCCACACATAATCAGCCTCCGGTGCCTCTGGGGTTGCAGAGAAACAAGAATCTGCTCCTTATAAGCTTCTGACTGGAGTGATAATGAATACTGAAATGAGGTGTATGAGCAGATTTGTGTAGCTTCAGATGAATTTTTTTTTTTTTTTCTTCCGGCCATTAAAACATAATACATCTAACCCTCTGCCCCACTTATGTCCCCCTTTTTTTTTTGCACTCCATCCCTCTACTCATCCATTCCACGTTTAAATATTCTTTCATCTGGAGTTAGAGGAGTGGGAGAGTTGGCATTATACTCATCTCAGCTACCGCACTGGAAGTTCTCTCTCAGAGTTGTGCCTACCATCTGCCCACCATCCATCCTCATTAGTGCGTCTCTCTACCGCTACTTGTTGAATAGCAAGTGGCTCCTCTAATAATAAAAAAGCCCTGCTTCATTTCCAAGCCTGTAATTACGGATCTAATTTCGCTTGCCTTGTGCCAATGACATGTATATTTACTCGTACCCTTGTCCCCACATGGTGTGTGTTGGGGGGTCTAGGATGGAGGGCATTGACAGTCAAGGGAACAAAGCACCCAGACTAGCCGCTTTCATCAACCTGCTTGGTCTTTTTGCGCCATCGCCCACCGCCACATCAAAGCTACGGCAGCGTTCCTCTCAGCTGGAGATATGAATACATGCATGAACATGTGTGTGTGTTCCTTTCGACAACATGTGTGCATTCAAATTGGTGAGGCAGAAGAGTGATAAAGAAGGCAGAGGCTCTATATGAAAATTAGCCCATACAAACACCAAAATGGGATATCCGTGCCATCAATTGGTTTTGTGTGCAAGTGTGCCCACCATAGCCCAGTGGGTGAAAATTGTTTGTTGCTCTTCCTCTAAATGGCGTGCACATTGAGGCGTGCAAGTGCAGCGCTTGAGGCCATTCATTTGTGCATGTGTGTGTGTTTGTAAGTTTTATGTGTGAACACACTGCGGCATGATATATTGCTCACCCAAGTGGCGGCAGCACTCTGAAGCACAGCGAGATTATAGGAAGCCTGTTCCTTTGTTAATTTAAATAGGTGCATGCATCATGCTTTGCGGGAGCCAAACGATTGCAGCACTCAGGAATGGGGAACACCGCCCAGAGGTGTTTTTGATAGCACAGCGGGGCTGCCGCAAGTAAAGAGGTTTAATCCCCTGGCGCTCCTCTGAATGGTTGTTTCTGGACCCAAGCTGAGTGTGAGGGCGTGTTTGTCGTTAAGAATTTTGTTTATGTGCATTTACATGTGTGTTGTCTTCTTTTATGTGTGTCATTATGCAGAGATGCATGTGAGCACATCGGTGGGACGATCTTTTTATTTTGTTTTATTTTATATTTGCTTTGGCAGTTTTTTTTTATTTAAGCAGCATAGGTCAGGAGGTAGGGCGGTCATCTAGTAATTGTTAGATTGTTGGTTCGATCCCAGGTTCCTTCAGAGAATTTGTTGAAGAGTCCTTAATCAAGACTGTGAACCCCTAATTGCTAGGGACAACAGATGGAAATTAACCTTGTGGCTAATATGGTGTATTTACATTCTGATTGTTCATTGACTGTCCCTATAAAGGTGATTAGTATTGATAATTAAAATGCATTCCTATTTTTCTCCTGATCCTCAGGCTTTATTTCTTGTCTATCATATTTATCATTTCAGTCATTTGAATTTGTCTTGAAGCATAATGATGATGATGATGATGATGATAATAATGATAATAATAATATTTTCCCTTATCAGTTCCACAAGGGGAAAGTTGTGATTCTCTGCATTTAACCCTTCCTATTGTGTAGGAGCAGTGAGCAGCAGCCATGTGGCACTCGGGGAGCAATTGGGGATTCAGTGTCTTGCTCAAGGACACCTTCAAGCATCTTCCTTATCTTTTGTTTAAGTCAGTCCCTTTCTTCCTTTCTTCCATATTTTACTGAGAGTTTTAGGGCTACTTTCAGTGCTAGACAGAACTGTACTATATCAGATCATTTGAGACAAAATAGATTGTTTTCCCCTTGAAACCTTCCCAAAGACAGTTGATCGCAGTGCTTTGTCTGACACACATAGAGAGATGGAGAACGCAGGAGACAGAAAGGTGTTAGGTGATGATTTAATACCGCTCATGGTTGTCCATTTATTTTGTTCCTCCTGGAGTGAGACGTACTGAGTTTTCCGAGTGCTATCGACATCTTTGCCTTTAGCCATTCCCAGCAGAGGGGGGTAGTGAAGGGGTGGGAGAGGCGGAGTCATGAAGGGAGGGGCTCTGTGTAAGAGGGTCAGTGTGGTACAGCTGTTCAACATGACATGGCTCATAGAACATCAATGGGTAACATGTCCTATGCATGTGCCAAACGGGAAAACACACATGTGCATACGCACACACACACACGCAGTGTAAAATACATGAACATTAAAACCTCTGATGTTTGTAAGTACACCAGCCGTGGTCACATTGACTTTGCCATGAGGCTTACCATCCGTAATGAAACACTTAACTCCAAACGTTATTTTAGCCTCCGGTGTACATGCATGCTTATGTGTGAAAAGCTCCAAATCCACACGTTGTGTATAAAATATTATGGTTGGCAGTGCAGGCGGCATGTGTCTTGATACAAGGAGACAGCCTTGGTTAATGTACACGTTTACAACGCAGTTTGTCGACCTAAACCGTGGTCAATCACTGTGTGCACAGCTGCTTCTTTCCCCTTCGTTTTAAAGGATCTGCCATATCACCATGTTGTCAATAACATTGATAGAGCCCTTCTTTATCAGTAAGTACTAAGCCAATGATGGCCTAATCCCTCAAGACTTTCATGAGCAGAAATGTAGTCTTGGCCATTTATTTCAACACTTTGAGATAACCTAGGGGCCATGGGAGCTCAGGGGTAGAATGCACACTTTGTGATCTGATGAGCCTGAGGCTGTAGGTTCGAACCCACCACAGGGCGTTTGGAAGGGCGTCTGACCTAAATCCCCCATTCTGTCATGGCCAGTAGTGGCGCTGAGTATCAGTTGCAGAAGCAATCTGAATTTGTGAAAAATAGAGCTCTCAAAGAGAATCCTAGAGATTGCACTGCACTTGGCATCGAGGAATTTCCCTGTCGGGATAAAACTCGAGACTTGGACAGCATCCTTAATAGCATTTTCCTAGGCTCACTAGAGGTTTTATCTCATTATGATCTCCTCCTGAATGAGCACTTACAGAAAATTAGGGACAAGTAAAAAGGAACCAGGTTGACACATTAGCTTGTGTCTGAAATTCAAAAGGAATTCATTGAACCGTGTACCTGAAGAGTTGTGAAAAGAATTCTTGAAGAAAGGGAGGATTCAATTCATTATTCTGTTATCCGCGTTGCTACACCTGACATTTCCATTCTGATCAGAATGGTGTGCTCATGTGATGTGGGACTTGTGGGCACAGATGACTGGGAGATCACTGAACAGTTTCTTTGGTTCAGGGACTTCAATAGAAAGACAGGAAGTGAGAAAGCAAGGCTTATTGAAAATGTGCCTCATGACCAAGGCTTTGGTTTTATTCTCATCAATCCCTTTTACACTCTTTTTAGTACAAGCTCAGAGAGATAGGCCATCTACAAAGAGAAGACAGGCTGCTCTCTGCATTGCCTGGTGTAGCATACACATACCCACAGCAGAGCACCTGCCTGATGTCATCGATACCATGCAGTAGAAGAAGCTTTATTTATTTGTCATTGTAAATATTTACAATAAATGTATTCTCTGCATTTTACTCATATTGTATAGGAGCAGTGAGCAGCCACAGCGCCTGGTAAGGAGTTGGGGGCTCTGTGTCTTGCTCAAGGACACTTTGCCAGGCTTATTGCGGGGACCGTGGATTGAACCACCAATCTTCCGATGACTAGAACACCGCCCTACCTCCTGAGCTATGCAGCCCCTATTTACTTTAGGTCGTATGATGCCATTGTCCTGTTCACCATCTTCCACATAGTGCGAGAATGTGCAGAGGTCAGATATATCATCCAGAGCCGGCCATTGTTAAGGTTGGAGATTAAACTGTTTCCGTTTTCATGGTAAAGCACAGTAAAATTCCTGATGGTGTTAGCATTTCAAATTTGAATGATCATCAAAATTGTACTTGGTTTTGATGATAATTGGTACTTACTTTGAAAACCTCATGGTAAATACTGCCCAACATCAACTAAAATCAGCCTCATCAGTCATCAGTCAAATCGGCTTAGGTGCATTACCACAACCAGCTGCAGGAGGTAGGCTATCTAGTAGGCAATCGGAGATTGGTGGTTTGATCCCCGGCCCCTGCAAACTGTGTCAAGGTGTCCTTGAATAAGACACTTGAGCCCTGACTGCCCCCCGAGCACCAAGTGGAAACTGCGCTCACTGCTCCCATATAATGAGAGGTCCATTTTTACATTTCGAGGTTGGGTGGACCTCCATGTCCACCCCCACTACATGGCGGTGGACATGGACGTAGATGGAGCTTGGGGGGATTAAGAATGGATGCCCTTCCTGATGCCCTGAAGTGGGTTTGGACCCACATCATCTGGCTGGACCACTGAGCTAGTGCAGCCCCACTGCCTCTATACAACAGGATGGGTTAATGCAGAGAACATATTCCACCAGTGTTGGTCGTGTGACCATAAAACAATTCTTGAATCCTTCTTAAAATAATCGTTTGACCCTGTTGCCTACCTCTGTGTAAATGTACATATGAGCCTATAATATAAAGCCCAGCATGGGGCACTACTTTTCATTATGACTCTAGAGCCAGATCATATTGCTCTCGCCGAGTTACGCTTCATCAAAGAAAGACATAATAATTAACCCAAACTTCTATCTTCCAAATCACATCCAACTTCTGTCTCAGTCTAGACTCTCCTTAACCATGACCATAACTGTCCTCAAGAGGCGTTTGTTTCATCATTGTTTTGGAGCAGGCAAGATCACACGGTGGATAAGCTGACACTTATAAGTTGAGCACTGGGTCATGATGATCCGTCTTGCTTGTTGTGCTCTCTCTTTCAGGTCCCACTCTTATTCCTGAATACGCTTTCATAAGTTGATCATAGTTTTAGAATCATTCGGAACTATTATCTGCAAAGTATGGACAGTCAAGGAGTAAATGGGTTGCATTTACGGAGTGCCTTTCCAACTGCAACAGCCACTCGTAGTGCTTTACAATCAATGAATGCCTCATATTTGCCCACACACACACACACACACACACACACCAACAAGCCAATGGCGCTGTCAGCCATGCAAGGTAATAACCAGCTCATCGGGGGCTGATGGGGGTTAAGTGTCTATCATTCTTCACTGAGTGAACATTGTCTGAGGACAACAGTCACTGAGTCTTCTCTTAAACAGAGTATACAAGTCCACCAAATACAGCCTAATGTTCTCTCAGAGCACATGCACTACTTTTATCACTCGGGGGCGGTGGAAAGTTTTCATGCTGATAGTCTTTTAATCCAAATTAAATCCCAAAACTTCACCGCACTGTTAAATCTTGGGTTATTTCCTTCTGAACTGCAGACACTCCAGTCACCTTCTTGTTTCTATCCCTGACCCGGTCCTTGTCTTTTTGAAAGTAGCAATTATTTATACATGTGTCATTGTGTCCCACCCTTAATTGGTTCAGCTGGACTTTCTTAACCAAGGAGACATGACGATGTCGAACATTGTCGAGTCTGAAAGCCTCTCGTCAAGGTCGGCGTTCCTCAGCCAAATCATGTCTGAATGGCCATTTTTATAATGGTTGTTATTTTATTATCATTACTGTTATTATTTTTATTGTGGGGGGTTTTGTGTTTTTTAGTATATCTTTTTATTATTCCCCGGGGCATTTTCTCTTGCTGTTGCACTGTACAATTGAATGGATTCAAAAGATTTCATCCTTTATCAGTGAGAACATTTCATTAGTGAGATTTTTTTCTGAATTGCGCCACAGAGAGTTCATCCACACAGGGTAAGATGGAAACCTTGTCTTAAATGTCTTCTTCTTCTCACTTCCCTCCAGGACCCTCCTGTCCTTCCTGCGGGCCAGTTCAGTGAGAAGTTCATTCACTTCATCACTCAGTGGTGAGTCTCTCCTCTCTACAGCACTGCTCAGCTCAGTTGTTTCAGAGATGTTGGCTTTAGATTATTTATATCAAAAATGAATACCGCTTGTTGAGGCCAAGTATAGGTTTTTCTGAGAGTATGACAACTATGACTAGTGAAGTCGAGTTTATTTTTATAGCTCAATCACAAGGTAGTCCCGATGGGATTTTACAATCAGTACAACATGGGTTAGGGTTTCTTTCAATCTTGTACAGTTCAAGCCCGTTTCATGCTTGGGGTAATCATCAGCTGCCAAGATTACTTGGACTACTGGATTATTTCACCCCTTATTTGTTGAGGACTCTCCCCTCTGTTGGTGGTCTCCTTGAAGAAGTTGCACACATGCACTGGTTGGGTGAGTCAGGGTACACAATAAGGTTAGAGTTTGTGTGAGGCCGTGGGGATAGTAGTGCTGTGGATGTAATGGTTTTGATGACTGGTATTGTCCATTGTTGCTCAGTGGATAAAAAAAGCTACTCCCTCATAAAATGAGTTAGTGATATTGGTTTTTGTTGTCTGCAAGACAAAGTCAGTGTTTACCCTGCCTTTGGCCCCAGTGAAGTATCCTCTTTAACCTATACACTAATGCAAACAAATATATGCATACACTCAAAGCACGTGAGGATTAACCCTGTGTTTGTGATGATGGGGATGAGGATGGGGACTATACCAGCTGTTGCTTACTCCACATCTCCACATTCCTGCCTTATTTACGCAAGCAGGGCACCTCTCTCTCAGGACATTGTATGGTACAGCTACCTAGTAAAGACCAGCATTGACACAAGGCTGGCACTGACATCTCAGGCTATTCTTAGAGTGTCAAGGCCCTACTCACTGTGATACATCACCCCAGTAGCACTTCTAACTCCAGAAGGACCCCTGCACTAATTCCTCAAAGTCCTCTATGTAGGTCACTCCGACAGATAGTGTACATATACACGGTGTGGAGGACATGTACACATTGGCACGTACACACACCTCAGACTCATAAATCTACCTAGTGAGGTCTTTAGGCTACTAATGAATTTTTAGTGGTCTGAGAAATGGGAATTATTAATAAAATGATACTGTGTGAAGTTTTTGGGACCGTGTGTGGTTAGACCATGTTCTGAGTCACGTGATGGTTAAGTGTTTATTGGTCAAGGCTTGTCTTTTCACTATTTTTGCATAAAGCTGACATTGTTTTAGCCTCCCTCTAGGATGCTTCATTGTAACTGAAGATTATGACATTGATTTGGAGGTCATGACCAAAAAATGTTCTTGTGAGTTTCAAAACAGTGTTTGAATAGTGTCTGGATAAAGACCGCTTTGATTTATCTCTTTTATTCCAGTATGAGGCGACACCCCAAAGAGAGGCCTGCTCCGAATAACCTGATGGTAAGTTACACCAAGTCTTCTTTTTATTTGAAAAAAAAACCCCAAGGACTATGAAATAAGAATTTTGAATAAGTCTTCACAGAGGGTGATCACATTCACATTATTATCATGTTATTATCTTCATAGCTTTTTGAATGCGTTATTGTATTTATTGGATAGTTTTTAGGAGGGTCATGCACCCTCATATCCAGCATCGCATTCTAGAAATAATAGTAATAAACTTCCTGCTGCCAATAAAAGGTGCCAGAGAAAGGTCATCCAGAAACCTTGAGGTAGCATTGAGACAACATCAACTCTCAAATTAATACCACTCAATGGTTTGGAGCCCATTTGAATGAACCAGGCCTAGCCACTGTACAAGAATAAAAGAATTTTCATTTACACAAAATCAATTTAAAATTCTAATGCCCCTCACAGACTGTCACATCGGCATTTGTAAGGCTGTCTCAGACAAAATTTGCCTGACATGGGCAAATTGTTCAATAGTAGGGTCGTTCGGTGTGACATGGTTAGATACAGCTGATGGTGCTGTCATAGGGGGAAGTGAAGTTCGTAGATGTAGGGGAAAAACTATGGGGACCGCACGGGTACCATCCTGGTAAATGATCAATCGCAGCATGGTAGAAAAAGATCACATCCTAGTGACTGTAATTAACAGAATATCCAATCAATTGTTTTAACAAAAGGATCCCATTGCTCAATATTCCCTCTCTCAATATCTCTCTTTCTCTCTGTCTATGTGTGCACACAAATCTGAATGTGTTTTTTTATGTGCGCGTGAATATTGAAAGTCATCCATTAGTCCATAATGCCTGTGTACCAACAGTTCCATGAAACGTATCTAAAGTTATTACTGTACTTCAAGCTCACATCACAGTATGGCCAACGCGATTTGTCTTCTTTTGCGTGTCACTTAAGGCAAAAAAACAGAATTGTGCATTAGTGCAGCTACATGATACTTTCTGAGAGAGCATAATATCCCAGAGACAGCGCATGATGTTCAGCCCAGCTTGACTGGACCAGTGGGCCAGCCCTAAAAAACATGAATGCCACTGACTTGATGTGTCATGTTTGGACTGACTGAGTGGTCACTATTGGTGATTGTGTTTTAAGTGATCAGCTTATGTGATTGGTCAGCTGCATCAGGTGACCAACCACATCACATAAGTTACACAATTGCCAAGTGTAGAGGCTAAATCACTCCAGATAACAGTCACTGACAAATGACTCATAATTCACAATGAGATTGCATGGTTTTTGCAGCCACTGAACTACAAGAAGTGAAATGCACCCTTATGTGCTGCAAAGCGAATGGCGTCTTAATGTTGTAGTGCTATTTGCACATGTTTAAATTTGGCAATATATAAACTTTTAGTGCAAAATTGGCCGTCTTTGCAACAAATGTAATTGTAAATATTCGTGATTAGCGCTTTGCAATGAATGCATCTCATTTCCCGAAGCTAGGTGATGGGATATGAATCTGCGATGCCTGATTCCCAAGTGTGCGCTATACCCGCTGAGCCACTGCAGCTTACTAAGAGAACAGGACTCAGGAGTCAATAAAGTTTCAATGTTCTCTGCCAGTGTGTCTGACTTATGTTCAAGCCCTGCCACTGGCATCCATTCCATTGTGGAGCTGATGTTTTTCTATGATGTGGCGTTTGCACACAAGGCCACTGCAATTTGCACCAGCTGCCTTTTAAGAGTTGTAACACACTCTGGCTTCTGTTACAGGACCTGGGACAGCGACAGTCGGGTCCACAGGGGACGGTGCGTGTGTGGATTTGTGTATTGGGGGAGGGGTACCCGGAGGGTGTAAATGCAGAGCTGCTAACAGATTCTGTGTTCTCAGTCTCGCACTGGGACAGAGGAGCAAGTGGAAAAGTTAGTTGGACATTTAAAAGGAATTTCAGCCATTTCTCATGGGAGAACATGGTTGCTGAGTCTTCTCTGAAGATTTTATTCCATGTGTTTGTGATGGTGGCTGTGTTTGTGTGTATGGGGCACGGCTCAGTGGGTAGAGTGGTCATCTGGTGATCAGGATGTTGCAGGTTCGATCCCGGCACCTGCAGAGAAGCATGTTGAGTGTCCTTGAGTAAGACCCAAAAAGCTTTAGTGTTGTTCATATAGTTAATGCATCACCCTATCAGCCAGGCACATAGGCAAAAATGTTTATGTCTGCCAATACCGATAATGAACTTTTTAAGTGTTTATCAGCTGAAACTGATGTCATGCTGATATCATCATGCATTTCTACTTATCACCTCTTATCAATCCTCTCATTCTCATCCGCTTACGTGCTCTTAAAGTCCCTCTCACCTCCTTTCTGCTCCTCTTACCTCTCCCCACTTTTTAAACCCTCTATCTGCCTGCCTTTTTTATGCATTTTTTTTGGTCCCATTCTTCCTGCAGGCCCTTTCATTTCCTCCTTCGCCCATGATGAGCTGTGAGATAGGGTCATGGACGCCTGCTTTTGTGGCACCAGCCTCCTGATTGTCTTTCTTCTCCCATCTCTCTCTCTCTCTCTCTCTCTCTCTCTCTCTCTCTCTCTCTCTCTCTCTCTCTCCTCATCCCATTCCACCAGGTTCCTTCGTACATATTAAAAGTCTCTACCTATTCTATCTGTATGTTAATGGGCCTAGCCACAATTGGAGACCTCCCTCCCCCACTCCAGTTTTCCCCTTTCCTCTCTGACTGCAAGGGATCTTTTGCTATCAGTTTTTTTTAAATTTCTGCTGTTTGTTCTTCCTGAAAAGTAAGCCTGGAAAGCACACTGACGCTGAGGAAATTATACTGCTTTTTGACAGTACGCCACATGCTGAGCACCTCACCAGCTAGCTCATTGGGTCTCAGCAGGTGATTTGCCTGATCATTGATAAAGTGTTTATTGTTGTCATTATTGTCACCAGGGCTTGATCCTGTAAAATGTGTTTTGGGATCGCAGGGATCCCGAGGACCCATTTGAATGCATGTCTGCTTTCCACAGTTTTTGTCATGTGACATAACTTTTTCAGGCTATTACAGTGAAGGACTGGCTAATACTGGTAAAGTTGCATTAACAGGCTAAAGCAAAGTGTAATGAGGTCATCAAAGGAAAGTCTATACTACTGAATCCTTGAGACAACTATCAATGCTTGGGATATGACTTATCAAAACCTTTTACCATAGGTGTTATGAGGTCCATTTTACATGTCACAATTAGTCCCCGCATTGGGATGGAAATAGACTTAGCAGGAGCTTGGGGGAGATTAACACTGGATTCCCTCCCTGATGCCCTGTGGTGGATTCGAACCTGCAACATCTGGTTCACCAGTTCCCAATACATGACCTCTACCATTGATTTAATGCTGCTCCACAAACCATAGGCAATACAAAACACACAAGGTATGCATACACCTGTTTTCAGTTCTGTAACCTATTTATGGACATGCTATGCCACATAAATTGGCACATCATTATTCAGACAATTATCGGGGTTTGAAAACTGGCTTTATAAATTGCATTATGCTGAAGTCAGAAAGTGAAGTCGACGTGTTTAACGGTAATAAAGTGTGGTATATTACAACAGCTTTATTACTATCAGTATGCACGCGAAGCCCATCCACAGACGCAGCTCTTACAGATGATATAGGATTGTCTCCATCTCCCTGTGGTCTCCTATATTTGCGGATTAGCTTTTCAAATTGATTAAGATCAATTTAAAAAAACTTTAATCAGTGTGGTGCATTTTCATTCACTGATTCATTCTCCATCAACCGCTTATCTGAAGTGAGGCTGGTGTCTGCCGGAGCCTATCTTAGTGCTCATTGGGTGGAAGGCAGAGAAACACCCTGGACAGGCCACCATTCCATCTCAGGACAGGCATGTGGGTTTAAGGCCGGATGCTCATCCTGACACCTCGCGGTGGCTTCAGTTTTGTGTCTTCTGCCTCATTAGGTCCCACTTGACCTCATAGCTACTAGGGCCCCCATGTCTGACGACATGCTGAAGGAAAAGTCTCCCTGTGAGCTGAGACTGAGCTCTGAAATGTTCTTGAAGAGGAACTATGGCCCAAAACAGACCTAGAGTTTAGTTGTAACTAGAAGGACTACTGCCAAGTTCACACTATGTGAATTTCAAAGTAGTCAGATCACTGTACTTTTCACATGACAAAACTTGCTATCTTGAAATCGGGCATCTTGAAGTCACGGTTTTCATGCTACATGCCTGAGTGACGACAGGAGGTCACACACTACAGGGTCTTTCTCCAGGAGGAATCCTCCATCAGTCTGTCAGGTCTCAAAGCTAGTTTTGTCATGAAAGCACGTGAGAAGTGACATGAGAAATGATGTAATACTGTCCATGAGACAGGATTTTCTCTGCCAAAAATGGAGGTCTTCCTGAAACAAGTGCTCCAACTTGTTTATGCTGATTTTCAGCAACAAAACCGAGAAAGAGAATGGGTGAAAGAATGGATTGAGATGTACTGGTAGCAATTATTTTCTGTT
>OMLC01036747.1:0-16881 GCA_900302585.1 Regalecus glesne
ATATTGACTGATACCGATTCTGAATTCCCAATGAGCTCTTACTTTGGATGGTCATTACGCTAACGTTTGACGGTCAGGTCAGTCCATCTTTTAGAAATTAACAGACACACACACACACACACACACACACCTATTAGAAAAATGAGATTCCTCATGGATTCTCTTAGGATGATGCCAACTGTGTCAGTGCCTCTATTCCAAGACACTGCTGTCACCTGGCTTCCAAAGATATATTTCTAGACCAGATTCCTTCCCTTATATTCATAGTAAATGCACATAATCAGCAGAGAAGGGGGGGGCAACAGTGATACAACTTGGTATCTGGGGAACTAGCCAATGTCCCATTCTATCACTACCTAATTACTCTCCATTCTCTGGCAAGAGCAGTGGAGGTGCCCTTCCTTAGCCAGGGAGTCATGAGAGTGGGGAATCTGAGCAAGTCTCAGGGAGTCTGCATGCTAGCTTGTCCTCAGTTCTCTGATGCCCAGGGGACCCTGTGGCATACCAGGAGATCAAATAGCCACAGTGCCAGACCGATCATTAGGGTTCACCTTGCCAACAAACGAATCGGCCTTATTCATATTTCACACCATCCCAATTTCACAGAAAGAACAAAATACAGCAAGGGGAAGACTAATCCTTTGACTATGGAGACATAATCAAATAGTCTTGTTGAGGCCAATCTTAAAGGAGGGGGGTGTCTCAGACATTAGGAAGGAGCTAGTGAAACACTGTGGAGACACAGAAGACATCCAGAATCAGAGAAAAGGAGACTGAGATGGAGGCAGTAAGCGATAAGCTGTACGGTAACAGAGCCGTGTTTGTTAAAAGGCCATCTCTTTGGCACACACACACTAAATCTGATCCCCCCACAGGTGACTCCTCTCAGCATCTGACAATGTGATCAGGAAGCTACGACTCCTATCTGAACGAGTCTTCTCAGTGAGGAAGGCTGTAGAGAGGGAAATGCAGAGATGTCCACTCTCAGCCTAAACATGAAAAGCTTTGTAGAAAATGGTATGGCCCTCATTTAAGGCTTCAGGTTACATTCACGTATCTCTATGGTCAAAGAGAAACATTAAACAAGTTGACTTCATACCACAAAATGGCTTCTTTTTTTACGAATGATGGATAGATTAAATGACAGTTCTATTTCATGCCAGTGATCATCTTTGCATGATGGGTAGCTTGTTAAGAGACAAAACGTTTCAAATGTGCCTTGATTTTGTCCTGGATGTCATTAGACAACCATTCCGCTGAAGACAACAGTATGATAATGAAAATGTCATTTGTTCCTGTACTGCTCACATACAAATACCCCCGATTTAAAAAAACAAAATGTGTAACTAAGCTGTTAGTTATGTCAAACAGGGAAGAATCAAAGGAGAGGACGTAAAACAAACCACCGACTATGCTGCAGAATAATCAAACTTCCCCATCGATCAAACTGAACCATCAATTCACTTTTTCCAGTAATTCCAAAACCTTGGCTTCAGCACCAGAAGACTGACACTACAAATTAAGAAAACTTTGCAGATGAGGTCCCAGGTGTGCAGAGATCCAAAGACACTGGGAGTTCAGGTGATAAGGTCATTCTTTTTGGAAAAAACAGGGGGTTATTCTGTGTGATTGTTAAGCAGTAATCCTAGAGGAGCATTCCTCCAGCCCACATCATCTTTCCTCGTTGCATCAGTCCTGGTGGATGTTTGTCTGGAGAAAAGAATGCAAGGCAACCTCAGGTTGTGAGAAAATAACACTCTGACCTGGGAAAACCATTGATGTCATTCTGCCGAGACATTCTGGGACACGAGTTGAATGCTCAGGAGCCTCAGTGTTGAGTCAGGAGGCACGGTGTGACATCAGGTAAGATCATGACCCTATGACTCATGAAGCCTCTGCTAAATACTGTCAGGATGTACTTGTGTGTGTCTTCTCCTGGGATTTCCATTTTACCGTGGTAGAGAGGTTTGAGTTTACCCGAGTCAAGTCTATTTTATTTGTTTTAGCCCAATATCACAAATTACAGATTTGTCTCAGGGGTCTTTACAACAGCACAACATCTTTTCCTCTCATCAGATAAGGACCAACTCTCTTAAAACCCTTTAACTGAGAAAAAAATGAGGAAGAAACCTCAGGGAGAGCCACAGAGGAGAGATCTCTCTCCCAAGACACAGACATGCAATGGATGATGTGTAGACAAGAATAAAACCCAATTTACAGAATACACTGAAAGAGAATAATAGAGTTATAATGGAATTGTAAAATATATGAAGATTATGATGAGGAGGATGCCTAGCAGTGTCCAGATGCCACCAGTAAAGCCTGGAAGCCGAGTTACACGACCGCCTTCACCAGAAAACAAGTGAGAGAAGAGAACACTTGCAAAAGTAAATAATACACAATCTCATCACTAGTTCATTGAGACAGAAACTGACCTGCCCTGTAATGCAGGTTATGAAGGGCTTAGTTTAAAGGCAACCAATGATAGGTTAAGGCAAAATTATGAGTTTCAAGTTTGGATTGGAAGGACTCAACAGACTCTTGATTGTTTGATGGCTACTGGTTATACAATAAAGCACAATTTACAGCATACAACACTCAGAGGATAACAGAATCCTAATGAAATTACAAGAGATATGTCAATAATGATGAAAATCTCCTTCATAGGGACACTGCAAATTAATGAACATCTAGAATGCAAATATGCCAGATCTAGCGATGAGGCTAATTCTCATCATATGAAGACCTAAAGAAACGACATACAAGGATAACCTCACATCCCACCTGAGGGCCACTTCAACCCAAACCACAGGGCAGAGATGATCTGTGACAGGAACCTTTTGAGTGAGAGGACATATGAAGACGCAACAGGAAAAGGACCTCCATCAAGTCATCAAAGCAAAAAGGCCACACAGAAAGCTGAGATCTATCACCAATACTGCTTCACCATTACAACTACCACATCTGTGACTCATCACTGCCCACAATGCAGCAGACTCTGTGGATCCAGGATCAGCCTCTACAGCCATGTGGAGACTTGCAAATGATCCACTTCAACAGGAGGACCATCGTACTCGACCGCATGTGATCGCCACTGATGATGGTGTGTGGGTGCTTCTGCATGCATGCATTTGTGCATACAGACAGTTATGCCTATTTATGTATTGACAAAACGACCATAATTCATTAGTGTCAGTGAGGAGAAATCTCTCGTCCCTAAAGACTTTTGAATGACCTCTGGGAGGGCACAAAGCTTAACCAAACAATCCACTACTCACACTGGCCAATAAGCAGCCTTGGAGCATAGTCCACCTCTATCAGCAAATCACCAAGTAGCAGGAAAAGTCAACTAATTCAATGGAAACACATCTCTATAGGGCCACGTACATCGAGGCCCATCACATTGCCCGTGTTGAATCCAGTGTACATTTAGCCACTTACATAAGGTGTCCTGACTTTAATGCTCTGGGACAAGCACACAGTGTGAGTTCAAAAAGAGAGATGGAAGGTAAGGATGTTTACCATACTGGTGGTCCCCAGAGCAGGCTATGGAGGAACAATACAAACCTACTCAGCGAAACTCTGGCATGGATACAGATGTCAAAACGGATCAAAAAGCCTGAAGATATTGGAATGTTGTCATATTTGTGCCCAGGTTGTTTTTAAAAAGCAGCCATTGTGTAAATGTCAACTCTTAGTTCATGAGGCAGTCTTATTAGTGTCTTTCTGTTTGATCAATTATCCAGATAAGGAAACCACAGAAAGTCAAATCAGCTCATCTGGACACAAGTTTACCGAGAGAAACATCTGATAACTCAAGAGACTGAAGATGAGTAATGAAACATCTCTCGATAAAACTTGTGTCCAGATGAACCGATTCAACTCTCTGCCTTACAAATAATTTAAAATTCAAACTACTGGAAGCAGAATCAATAGCTGAAAAAGTTGCCCAGTCCTAGTGGGTTCCCTTGTAAGCACAGTTTTGGAGACTCTGGGCCAAAACCGTAAGCCGTAGCAAGCGCTAGACAGGCAGGCGCCAATCAGTGCAAGACAGTTTAATCATCACGGCATGCCCTTCCTTTTGGCTCGGCAGAAACTTCGGAATGGTAAGTCAGGGGAACTTGGACAGCCTCACGGAGGTTCGAACACAACACATAGATAAACCACATAAGAGACGCTAACCTCTGAGAATCTGGAGTCATGCCACCAACACCCTCTGTGCCGTGTCACGTATTGTCTCTGTGTAATCACGACTAAATGACTGTCAGGTGGCCCAGAATCCCTTCCTGACATGAGCTCAGAGACGCAACCTACCAGAGGGACTGTGGAAGCAGAAGAGACGAGAATAAGGAGTCTCTGGCGATAAACGGATCCTGCTGCAGCCCACTTTTCTCTGAAAACAAACTCAATTAGGGTGAACTCCAGTCCAACGAGGCCTTCAGAAAAGACAGCTGTCATCTCAGAAGGACTTAAGCCCTCTGACGACACAGCTCAAAGTGAGTGAACACATGTCTCCAATTTGCCCAATTGCCTAAATTCTGCCCCATAGTGACACGTGAAATGTAATAGCTTTCGAGGCTCATAGCTTAAAACAACCTATTGTCATTACTTTTGGATGAAAAGCAAAAGTACGTGAGTGTGTGTATGTGTGTGTGTGTGTGTGTGTGCGTGCATCTAAGTGTGGGGGGTTTGGCATATCCTCTGCACTACCCTGACCTGCTAAACATCTGTGAAGATGGCCCATTGATTTATATGACAGCCGGTACTTGCCTCTGCTCTCAGAACAGCTTTGTGTTAAGTAAATGTATGAGTAGAATTGAGGCCCTGCTGTCTCTGCACGCGCTGATTAATCCCACAGCTGATCTGTGGATACTGGCTCTTCTGCTCCCTTCCTGCTCCCCTTTAAGAGAAATGAGATCAAATAATTATTCCTCCATTCACAAAACTACCATGGGGTCTGTACTGCAGCCACATGACATGCGCAACTAGACACAACCATGTAGGTGCAAGAAACAACGCACATACAAAGTAAGGCAAGTTCACACAACCCCAACACTAAGTGCGACGTCTCCGTCTTTCTCTAGCACACGTATGTTGACAGATTGACAGATACAGCTAACACTAGACTATTTCCTGCTCTCTTTACTGTAATCACACGCAGATACATGCACCACGAAGTACAGATGGGTGATTCAGTTCATCTGGACACTGTGTTTATCTGGAGAAACTTGTCAGACTGAATTGGCTGTAGGTATACCTGCCCTTATAAAGAACACACTGGCCTAACAACCAAACACAACAATCAGTCTCATAAGCAAATTACCAAGAATATTAACTAGTGTTACAATGGCAAAGTGTACTTTTCACAGAGGATTTGGGAATAGTTGCACACAGTTGATTGCATTAGACGTGAAACACGATTGTACTGCCCAAGATAGAAAGAAAACACTTTAATTAGTGTGTGTATTTGTGTGCGTGTGTGTAGATACACATACATAAATACATAAACACACACATATCAACCCAATTTAATTAATTTAAAATTCAATTGAATTAAATTTTTCATGTTGTCATGAACCCCACGACCCGATTTCGGATAACTAGTTGACAATGGATGGATGGATGGATGGATGGATATTGCTGAGATGGAAAGTGCACAGCTCTATCCAGATCCAAACTACAGATCTCCAAAAAAACTAGAACACAGAAACCAAAATCATTTTAGATTCAACCAACACCTCCTGAGGTCAGAGTCCACTACTCATGATATTGGTCATTATTATGCTTAGCAGTGAGCGGCATCTAAGCCAAGGGAAGCCTCTAGATTGTCTTTCAAACAAAACATAACACCAAGGGCTTTTCTGGTTCATATTCAGCTTCTGCAGAACAGATCCAGATGTGTGCACATAACAACTCAAGACACCACTCAGCATGTGTAAGTGTTTTAGTGTGTGTGTGAGTGTATTTTGTGATTGAAGGAAGGGGGATGCAGGGTCAGATACTGTATATGGTTACTGTATGCTGATTTTCAGAGCGCTTTCACTCCTTCATACACTCTACATCTGATGTTATGAGAGAGTAGAGAATTAACTAGAGGCTAGTCAATATGGCATTGCCCCCTGTTCTCATCCAGACTATAGTTTTCTTTCACAAGTCCATTACACTAAAGATTAACTACATCAACAGTCCTCCAGTATCAAAGTATAGGGGCAGCATAATCTTTATGGTTGTTAATAAAGATATTTCAATTCAAACCATCAGTCTGAGGGAGTTTCACATATATGCATATTCTAACAACATAGCTCTGATGCAGTGTACCGTTCACCAGCGAGTGACTGAACAATTAGTGCCTTGCTCATGCTGGATATTTATGGTGGAGGTGAGAGAGACAGGTATTAATTTGATTATTTTTCTAAGCTGGTCTCAAGGCTCCGTTCACCACTCCCCTTTACAACAAGCTTGTTATTCCAACCCGTGGGCTACTGGTGCTCCCTGACACTCAAAGTTCATGTGACAGTGATATATATCCCTCCTGACTAATGTGAGGGTGAATCCTATCCCTGACCTTGACTATACCCTGTTTGGTGACACAACAGAAGTCAAAACGGGTCAAATATTTCTTCACTTTTAAAAGAAAGCCTTTACCACTGAGGGCTCGTGCTGTGGGGACATTTTTCATATAGGAAGGAAAAGCCGTCTTGCAGCCTTGCTAGTCCTTGACACAGGTTAAATGATGAATGGATTTATACAGCCCTTTTCTGGCTGCAACAGGCACTCAAATTTTTTTATGATCAATGAATTACTTGCATTCATTCACACTCACACGCCAGCTGTGGTGTCAACCGTGCGAGGTAGCAACCAGCTCTTTAGGAGTAGGTAGGGGTTAGGTGTCTTGCTCAAGGACACCTTGACATTTTTTGCAAGGAGGAACCGAGGATCAATCCAGCATCCCTGTAGTTGCTGGACAACCTTTTCAACCTTCTGTCCAACAGGCTGCACCTCATCACAGCTCTCATTTATAACCATCGTAGACCAGAGCCACATTTTTTAAGGAACCATGTGCAACTTTTTATATTAATGTCTACATTTGATGCATTGCACCAGGTAATAGCTTTAAGCTAATTCACATCTGCAGTCCATGGATGTCTTTTTTTTATGAGCGGAAACTGGAGCACCCAGAGGAAACCCACAAAGACACAGGGAGAAAATCCAAACATTGGACAGAAAGGACCTGGGATAGGATTCACACCCAGTGTGACCACCATGTAACTACAGTAACCACTGTGCCACCAATCCCTCTAGTCCTCACACCAAGCTCAGCATGGAGAGCACATGGAGAGTACGTTGAGGTATGGAATTGAAGCATGACATTTTGGGAACAATGACACTGACATTGGTAACATCAGCTGTAGCTCTGGGTCAAATTCATTTTTGGATACCTACCTCACGCCACAAATTTAATTACTACCACTATTACTACCACTACCACTTTTGGCTGCTCCTGTTAGGGGTTGCCACAGTAGATAATCCATCTCCATCTCTTTCTGTCCTCTACATCTTCCTCCGCATGTCCTCCCTCATGATATCCATAAACCTCCTCTTTTGCCTTCCTCTTTTCCTCTTGCTAAGCAGCTCCATATTCAGCATCCTTCTCTCAATGCCACTAATTCAGCATTCATAAGAAAATTACAAGAACTAATATGTACCCTACTGAGAAGCTCCTGCACAATGTATATCAAACACAGAAGCCTCACACAACTGTGAAGAAAGAAAGAAAGAAAGGAAAGGAAAGGAAAGAAAGGATTCCCTTATCAGTCCCGCAAGGGGAAATTTGGATTTCTCTGCATTTTTGACCCAACCCATTATATAGGAGCAGTGAGCTGCCAACATATGGCGCTCGGGGAGCAGTTAGGGGTTAAGTGTCTTGCTCAAGAACACCTCGACATGCTGTATGCAGGACCGGACCTGCAACCTTCCGATTGCTAGACGACCGCTCTACCCACTGAGCTATGCCGCCCCTTGAAGAGAGTGGACATTGTGCTGATTTCATATTAAACGGAATGGCATTAAGCTACTTGAAAGTTTTTTAAATCCTCAGGAGTCATTTCTTATAACTATAGGAGTCAGATTCTTTCAGTAATGCACCATTACAATTCTTCAAACTCTCATTTTGCACTCACTGCTGAGGTCCATGTCACCTCTCATAGTGAGTGACAGTGAGAGTGCAGTGTGTGTGTGTGTGGGTTTAACATCTTACTTGGGGTCTCGAGGGCTGTTTGGACGACTGTTTGCACGAAGTCTGTTCTCACTGCCCCCTGTAGGTCGCTCTGGTCCTGAACCTGGGCTAACCCGCCTGAAAGAAAATGTACAAAATCATTTTATATATATATATATATAAACATAACCAACTAAATCAGCCTCAGTCAGCTGCCACCATGTTTGTAGGGCATTTTCATCTATGTTTGGCCCAAAGTTTATGCAACTTAAAAGCAACAAAAAGGTAACAACAGTGAGAACCAACATTTCTTGGGAATAAGCATCCTACTCCATGTCAGTTTCATGAAATTTTTTCGTTTGTGTGAATGGTGAAAACAAGCAATTTTTTGCTGCTGTAAAAGCAGCACATCTATCTCACTTAATCCATATTAATAAACAAAATTTCAAATTTCTCTCTGAGGCTTCAACAAAATTTACAACCAATTCTTGCTTCTTGAGGGATTAAGGCTGGATGCCTTCCTGGTACCCCACAGTGGGGTTGGGCCTGCAACACCTGGCTTATCATTTCCTGATGTGCTTGCTCTTCTGCTGAGCTACTGCGGACCCTTTAAAGTTCACAATTTTCTTCACATCTCTTATAATCCCATTATAATTATGCTGTCATCTTTCAGCATTCTATTCTGTAAATTATATTTTATTCTGTAGACACAATGTCCATTGCGCAGCTGTCTATCTTGGGAGAGAGATCCCTACTCTGTTTCTCTCCCTGAGGTTTCTTCCTATTTTTTCTCCCCGTTTAGTTATTTTTTAGGGAGTTGTTCCTTATCTGATGTGAGGGTCTAGGACAGGATGTTGTCTTACTATAAAGCCCTCTGAGGCACATTTGTAATTTGAGATAATGAGCCAAATAAAATAGACTTGACTTACTCATCCTAGGTGTGGCCTATTTACCTGGGTTCATCCGGAGACTGTTCCTGTGTGAGCCCATTGGTTTGTGCTGGGCTGTGAGCAGGGCTGTTCTCTGGGCTAATTTCCTCCTTGGAGCCATTCTGTTGTGGAGGCTCCAGGCAGGCCTTGACACCCTCCCACTGCTGCGCTGCATTACGGATGGCCAGGCGCCTCTTCTCCTTTGCAGGTAAACATAACAATCAATCAGTCAAATGATCAATTGATGAAACTTAATTTACATATACACATAAAAAAATGATGCATTGTCTTGGACATGAGAATAGACAAACATAAGAAGACAGAATAAGCAAGCTGCAAAAACTAAGGGGGAAAGAGGGGTGGGAGAGAGAGGGGGGGTGCATACAAACTCTAGTTACTGTAACAGCCAAGTGTATGTGTGTGCGTTTTTATATGATCTCACTGATGGGTAGTGTTGAGTCAGCATATGTAACAAGGTTAGGGTAAGGTGGAATTCGTCCCGGCAGGATATAAACTATGGCTCAATTAAGGGAAGAGTGAAAGTCTGAGTGTGTGTGTGTGTGTGTGTGTGTGTTTGGGGGGGGTGTTAATCTTACGGGTGAGGTAGAAGCTATTAAGTAAGTAAAGATTTATCTATACAGCAATTTCAAAAACACACTGTTGCGAAATGCTTCACATACAGTCATGAAAAGAAGAGTAAAAGTTAACATGAATCACATGTAAATCAAACATGATATTAATGTAAATGTTAAAAATATGTGAAAGAATAAGGATTAACAGCAGGGTGCATCAAAATTAACACAGCCACTATGTAAACACAGGATGGGAAGAAATGAGTGCAAGTGACTGGCTTGAAACCATCATCTGCTTTAGATACCTTCATGTGCAAAAACAGACTGTTCCAAAGTCTTGGCCCAGAGAACCAAGATGTCTGAATTCAACCAACTTGGTAGAATATGGTACAGTGCAACAAGACCTATGTAAAAATGTTGACTGCATGAATATTTACTCACATCTGAGGAGTTATTAGCAAGTTACTAGCAAATAACTCTTGTTTTTCCTGACCTCAGTTTTTTCCAATATATTTGCCTCTGTGCAATTGTGTCATTTTAAATCAGGCTCAGCAGTGGCTGGTTGCAGCAGTAGTGGCTCTGTCATTTCCACCTTGCAGCAAAAAAGAATACCGCTATCTCTATTTTTCTTTGGCTAGTGTTCAGTTTCGATACGCTCAGGTATGGAATGCACCACTCCCACTAATAGGGTTGAGCGATTATCCATCCATGCTGAATCTTATGCTAATCTGTTCCCATGGCGCCGTCACTCAACATGTCATTTTCTTAACAACAATGATTAGCTGGAGTTGGATTACAGAGCGATGATCAGTTTTGTGCAAAGGCCAAGTCCGCTCCTCACAAAAGAAAGAATCACAGAGAAGCAGGACTAACATATGCACACACATCAACGCCTACAAAAAACATACAAGTGCATGCATAGACACATACAGTGTTATGGGATAATCTGTGCACCATACACAAGGGTCCAATGTGTGGCACTAGATCAGACAGGGAGTGGAAGACTTTCATCCGTTTGATGGCATCACATGTATATAAAAAACACCTGCTAGGTGTTTTTCCCAGAATCCCCCTTCTTCAAAATATAAGAAGGAAAACAAAAAGAAGACAGCAAGTAGTAGTAGAGCCAGGGAACATCAAGGATTTAACAGCGTTGTGAAGTTCCAATAACTATGAAATATAGCCATCATATCTGTCTTTTCTAACATCCAAGAGCTCTTACTCCTTGTCCTGCAAGGTTTTCTCCTTCCACTTTTTGAGGTTTTTTTTCTCTCCATATAGCTTCAATATAACCACCTAAGCGATCATTTCCAATTTGACACCTAATGCAAAACAGATGACTGACCTTTACAGGACTGCAGAACTGTACTTCATATTAGTATGGACATGGACAGTTTCTATGTCTCTCTAGTAGTCCCTACTCTGTGAGGGCGGACTGGGACCTGTATAAAACATGGGAGATTAAGGCCAGATCCCCATACTGATGCCCCACGATGAGACTAAACCTGTGATACTCGACTTGTCATTTCCTGATGTATGTTCTACCACTAAGCTACTTGAAAGGGACCAGTATTTAAGACATTCTTTTGGATACATGGCCTTCACCCATGTATTAATAATCTCAAATAGGTCCACAGACTGATATCACCCCATGAAAACAAATAAATGCTGTTAAGCATTAAATGTATCCTTAACAACCTAAATTACCAGCCTTAGAATCCAATAACGACATGTCAGGCGATAGCGCGCTTCTGCGATCAAAGATTAAATACCTTATGTTAGCTTGGGAATCAGAAGAATCTATGAGCTAATGGTTTTTCATTTGCTCTGGAATAATATTAGCATTAGCACTTGCGAATTCATCTGGTTCCAAGGCTAACGTTATGTTGTAATCCAGCAAAACCTACAAACCAATGCCTCATATCTTTAATATGTCACAATTTATAGAGCTTTTAAATGTTCTTTGGATCGGCAAACTGCACAAAAAAGGAAAGGAAAATGGCAAATTAAAATAAAGCAAAGCTAAGGGGCAAGGAGTTGGTTTACTGTCACATTGACACTAAATGTCAGTGTGATTTGTATTCTAAAGCTAAAGTGACCTATTTTAGGAAAACACTGTATAGTGCATTCAATTTGGATCACATCAAAATTCAGCAAAATTGAGGACAAAAGTTAGCATTTTGCTCCAACCTGTTAACCTTTCACAATACTATAGTTGAGTTCAGTCTACTATCATTCGAGTCGTAACTGATAATCAAAAGTTACTAGACTACACAAAGTTATACAGAGACCACAAATACATACTGAGGAAAATTACCAAATCCCCTTGCTAAGAAAGAGGCCAGTGTTATAAACAGAGATTCAGAATGCTGAGAGACCAAAACAAAAATGAAAAATCTGAATCTCCGAGTGGTACCTTATGGATGGTCTGCTTTTGGCTCTCCCTCTTCTTCTCCTCCTCTTTTCGGGCCTGTATACCAGCCATGCGGCGTTCCTCGTCCTAAAAAAGACAGCCAGTACAATCAGGGTGTCGCTCCATTGATGGCCTCTGAATTATTAATGAGAGGGGGACCGCAGATAGTGTCGTCAGCCAGACTGTCCTCTGCAGTCAGACTGGTGTGGCACTGAGCAAATGATGAGGGTGATTACTGTGATGCCAGCTGCATCACAGGATTATCTGTTTTGTTTTCAGCAATGGATCAACTGAGCACAGCTGTTAGGGGGGGGGCAAAACTCCCAGAATGCAACATAGCTGACACAAGTCAGCTATGCCAGCCAAGTGCTGTGGGGTGTTCAGCCCTCTGATGAGCCATGAGGAAAAATGACTCAGTCTAATCAATAGAGACATCCCGGCTCTGAGAGCAAGGCACTGCACCTCTGTAGTGGTGTTTTAAGATTGCTAAAGAGTTTTTTTGTTCCTAATTATGCATCAATTTGTAAAGTATGACAAGGGGATAAACTGCCTCACTGAATGTGCTATTCTGTCAGACCAGCTCAATATGTTATTGATTACCTGGAGTGCTATTTTTCATGAGATATAACAGAATGTTTGCAGTTAAAGGAGCTGCTGTATTGATATTAGGCAGGCTACTCTGTTGTAATGGTTCTTAGGGTTGTGATCAATTAAAACATTTTGAGCCACTTAATCTTTTTAAATATTTTTTTCTAAAAATACTGTGTGAATTATTTGCTAAAACTACTGGGCTTGTCCCTGTATTTCCTACATGGTGTGCACATTGATATTTCCAAGGGGAGTCAGAGAGGATCAATATCCTGGCATGTATAGATTTTGCTTTGAAGCAGTGAAACTCCTCATTTGCAGTATGAACTCATAATTCATTCATAAATAACAGTAACCAATCTGCCAATCAGATAATTTTGACTCAATAATCTGATTTCACTGCTAATGACAGAATATTGTGCACTCAAGCGAAGTTTTACAAATCAGTTGGAGATGAAATTCTAGATCTTCAGTAGCTAATGGAAACTCCCCAGCTGCAATAATTTGACACAGTTTGAATACATGGGTGACTATAAAGTCAGGGTCACACACTGTTGCTGTAGAAACTATAGGCCTTTCAGGTTTTTTTTTCCCAAACTCAGCCTTTTTTCCTCATAAAGAAAGAAACTAAATATTTTTGAACTTTGCCATCTGGATTTTGAATAGTTTAATGAGCCCCATGGTTAAAAAAAACAACACTCAGCCCTGAAAGGATGTATGCGCTCTCACTGTCGGAAAAAATGTTTGACATTACTATACATAAATTTAAAGGAGCAAAATGTTCTGAGGGCAAGGTGCTTGGTACCTACAAATCCTTTCACAAGTACAAGCTCAGACCTGGGTGCTACCCATTTCACAGCCCCTAAATATATGCTTATATTCACAGGCGTCTCATTGGATTACAGTGTGAATAGAATGACATCATGTTTTCTGGATGATCTGGCTGTGAATATACACTGAAAACTGGCAGCATCTCTGCATCACTGTGTTAGACAACATACGCAGTAGAAATAAGTATTTCCTATTACTTGATTTATTGAATTGTCTTTTCTTGAAACACAACGTTAAGTCAAGGCAAGTTATTTGTATGGGCCATTATTACAAATTACAAATTTGCCTCAGTGGGCTTTATAATAACACAACTTCCTGTTCTTAGACCCTCACATCAGACAAGGAAAAACAACCCTAAAAAACATCTTTAACGGGGAGTAAAAATAGATACAAATCTCAGGGAGAGCAACTGAACAACTGATTTGTTGTCATTTTTCCACATGGCAAAGTACATGCAGGCTATATTTTAAGTGATAAACTGATGTGTATCATACAAGACACCGTCATAAGCCATGAAGAGAATTTTTCAGGGCTGCTAAAAATAAAATACACGTGGTAGAAACAGAGAAACAGTTGAACGTAATGGACATGACAATAGTGTCTTATGGCTCTGTGTGAAATCACTCAAGATGGCTCATCAACAATGCTGTGCTATTTAACCTCTTCCAAAGGTAAATGGACTACATGACAGGAAATGGTTTGGTTTATCTGCCTCAGCAGCTGCGGCATCCTCAAATTATCGAGCCACTTCATTCTGACAACCATCTAGAGTCTTAGAAAAGTGTCTCCAAATGAAGGGGAGCTATCTGTGACAATAGGTGGTTGATTAGCTGCATTTAAGTAGAAGTTGGTTTAATTTAATGCCCTGAAGCCAAATTTTAAAAGCACGGGCGCACAATTCAGTCTTACCGTGATGCGCTTCATGTCCAGCTGTCTCAGGTGAAGCACACAGCGCAGGACAGCCTGCTTGTACCATGTCTCCACGGCTACAGGATTCCCATCCAGGGTGAGCTCAGAAAGGGAGCACGACTCTCCAAGGCAGGCTAGCTCATCAAAACTAGATGCAATGAGAGAAATAAACATTTACAAACAAATTTAGGCTTCAAGGTAATACTCTTATTTGAAGTAGGGATGAGAGAGACTGAAGAAGTCACCTGGTGAGTGACGAAACGTTTCTGTAATGAACCTCTGATCCAGCTGAACAAATTCACCTCTTTTGTGATTTCCCTACCTGGATTATTGAGCATGCATCAAGACACGATGAGAGAATACACTTCTATTACCAGAGTCAGCTGTATAAGCTGCCAAGATTGTGTGAGGACCAAATGCACATGCAAACAGACTTGTAGGTATTTAAACACACACACTGTACAAAGAGTGTTTATGCTTCTGCAGCAGCCTACAGAATGCAGTACTATGAGACTGGAGTCATTTCATGTTAAGTTAACTGACAACTTCCTCAGGAGTCCATTCGGGATGTTTAACCAATTATCTAGGCTCTCATGCAAAAGATAAATGTTCTGTAAAGACCACACTTGAAAAGGAGTTAATTAAGTGGGTGGACTGGCAGTATGACTATGCATAAGGGACAATGAGGAGTGACCAAGCCACCATTGAATTACAAGCATGCCTGTGGCTAAAAAACACGAAACAGCACCATGTTGAAGCACAAGGCCAAGAAGCAAGAGATGTTTCTCCCTAATTTGCGCTAATGACCTTGACAAATGATTTCCCTGGAACTATACCATTACAGTGTATCTGTTTTCATCTTTAAAACTTCTACCCAGAGGTCTTTTTGGCTTTTAGAGAGGCTTATGTGGTGACTTTGACATTGTGGTGGGCTCACTGCTGGGGTTGAGTACTCTCTTATGCCATACAGTATCCTTTAATTGCAAATAAAAATGGAACCCTCAAAACCCATTAAGGGTATACTGAGGGGTAGAGAGAAACAAGAACCGGGGTTATTGTTGCTACTCAGTCAAATGAAGACATTTTCACAATCTGTATTAAATGAAATTTTTTGGTGAAAAAACCTTTCAAAGAAAGGACAGGTGGAGAAGTGGAGTTTCTTCTGTGCATATTTCTGGAACTAATTCTAACCATGGAGACTAAATAGTGTGGACCTACTTAAGAAGCCTGATGATGGCTCTTAAGGACAGTTTTGAAACATGCAATGATTTCCCATAAACCTTAGCTTGCTAAGGGAATGAGATTGGCTGTGGTGACTTTTGAAACCAGCAAGACCTTTCTTGCAGCCTCCTCTTTTTATCCAGTATGTATAATAATCAGTATGTATTTTAATTTGAGGGAGATATTTTAGAAAATACTCATACATTAGTGGCAGGCTATAATACAAAAGGGGAAGTTCCTCATAGTGTCTTGAGGCTCTATGTTGTTTCTCCTTTGCTTATTTTAGCTAATTATTTAATAAACTAGCAGACAGAGACAAAGAGGCTGAGAGATGGTCTCTCAAGGAATAAAGAGACTTTCAAACTTAATAATTGCACTATCTAAACAGTGTGTGTGTGTGCATGTGTGCGTGCGCGCGCGGGTGTGTGTACCATAGGGTGTGGTTGAAAACAACAGCTCCCAACTATAGCCTGACTCCTCACCTGCTATGTCTTCTCTATCTCTTTCTCCTCACTGATCATCTGCTGTTGTCTTTATGAAACACGCAAGAGTCACCAATCAATTTGAATTGTATGCTATCCTACAGAGAAATATTCTAGGCAAGTACAGACCAAAATGTGCCAGTTCAGCATGAAGCTATTTTTTACCTTGAATTCTCCTTGGGGAGATTTTTCATTCCAGCATCTTTCAATATGCTAAGTCTTGACTAAGATGACAGGTCCGTTCCCACTCTTCTCTTCTCCCTAGCAACAGAGTCTATCTAACCTATCAGAACTGTACTGCTCCAAAGGGTAGACAGACAGGGGGTTTATGCAGCTGCCCTTTCAGAGATGAATGCTACCCTAAAACATTGAACAAGAGTCATGCATAACTTATCACTGAAAACAGGAAGGCCATCTACAAATATTTCCACAGGCAAAGTTCAGGTTTTTTTGCCTTACTGTTAAACTGATAACATACTTATGACATACTTATCAAATGCTTGACAAACTTCGTTATGATCACCATTAACTAAACCTATGTCAGTGACAGACATGTTCAGTCCAACCTTCACCAGAAGCTAGCTAGCATATAACTGTTAACCTAATGTCAACTTGGAAAAGTGTCAGTAAAAAGTCAGTGTGTGTGTGTGTGTGTGTGTGTGCGTGCGTGCGTGCGTGCGTGCGTGCGTGCGTGCGTGCGTGCGTGCGTTCAGACAGCAAC